>KN361110.1:3296-17375 GCA_000785685.1 Uromyces viciae-fabae | reverse complement strand
TCTGAACAACGCAGTTTTGGCCCATCCAGGCCCGCGTGAATTGAGACTTAGGATTATGTAAGCCAGTTCAGAGGCCGCTTTCTTCTCTCATAAGTTGGATTATGTCAGCATCCGCGCCATTTGACATTTAGACATTCAACACATTTATGCACATATCTCTTAAATTATACACCACACCTGCTTTTTATGGTTTTTTGGTGCTTAGTCCATCTACATAGTATAGTTGACGTTGTTGTTTTTATGCTAAAAAGAGGTAAATTGCTTTTAAGTAAAAGAAAAACAATGAACATAAAAATGAAAAAGAATGAAGAATGACAATACCTAAAAAGGAAACAATAGGTAAGACAATTTAATATAGACTAAGATGAAGTGACAATAAGATTAAGATAATGAAGCTAAGATTGGATCCAAATTTAATGAGTCAGTGAGCAACAATAAAAGAGGATAAAGATATAGTTGAACCAGCTACCTAGATATCGGAGGACAGTTGCTGAGGATCTTGATTTCTTGAGATGATTGAAGGTTAGATGATGATAGGACTTCAATGAACAAGAAAGAATAAAGATCTGAAGAAAAGAAAATATTGTCGAGTTTGAGAGTATTTAAATGACAAGCATGCTCTAGAATTGAAGCATTCACACTCAGTAAATATAGAAATGACTAAAATAAAATAAGATAAATAAAATAAATAAAACAAAATAAATGAATGAATAAAAAGAAATAAATGAAGAAAGGAAATAAATGATGATATCTTGATCCACATTCAACAGACGTCCTATCTCTTAAGGCAAAAAAATAAATATAAAATAATGTAAAATAAATATAAAATAAAAATATATAAATAAATGAGACACAAGATGTGAGCACATTTATTACAGAAAAAACAACAAATTTCAGCTCAACCAGCTCTTATGACTAATTATCATTCCAGCTCACCCAGATTTACTGATTTGAAGAAATCCAAGCTCACCCAGCTCTTCTGAACAAATATAGTTCCAGCTCACCCAGCTCTTCTGGCCAGTAATATATGATCGTAGCTCACCCAGGTCTTCTGACCAGTTATAATCTCAGCTCACCCAGATCATCTGATTTAATTAAATTTCAGCTCAAACAGCTCTCCTAAACAAATATAATGGCAGCTCACCCAGCCCTTCTTGCAAGGTGTAATTTCAGCTCAACCAGATCTTCTGACTGGTTATAATCTCAGCTCACCCAGCTCTTCTGATTTAATGAAATACCAGCTCACCCAGCTCTTCTGATTTAATGAAATCCCAGCTCACCCAGCTCTTCTGAAAAATATAGTTCCACCTCAACCAGCTCTTCTTGCCAGGTATAATTTCAGCTTACCCAGCCCTTGTGACTAAATATCATTCCATCTCACCCAGCTCTTCTGACCAGGTATATTTAAACCTCACCCAACTCCTCTGACCAGGTATAATTTCAGCTCACCCACCTTTTAAGACTGAATATCATTCCAGCTCACCCAGGTCTCCTATATATGTATCATTCAGCTCACCCAGCCCTTCTGACAAAGTATGTATGCTTTGTGCTCACCCAGCTTGTCTGAACAGGTATAATCTTTGCTCACCCAGCTCATCTGACTTAATGTAATTCCAGCTCACCCAGCTTGAGTGAACCAATATAATTTCAGCTCACTAAGTTCTTCTGACCAGGTATGAGATCAGCTCACAAGCTCTGCTCACCTTTTATCATTCCAGATCACCCAGCTCTTCTCATGAAAGTAATTACAGCTCCCCCAGCTCTTCTGACCAGGTGTAATTTAATATCATCCAGATCTTCTGACCAGGTATCATCTCGGATCACCCAAACTTTCTGACTGAATGTAATTCCAGCTCATCCAGCTCTTTTTAAAAAATATAATTACAGTTCACCCATCAGTTATGACTCCACCTCACCCAGCTCTTCTGAAAATTTAGAATGAAAGCTCAAACAGGCCTTCTTACAAGGCATAATTTCAGCTCACACAAATCATCTGACTGAATATCATTCCAGTTCACCCAGCTCTCCTGGATAGGTATCATTCAACTCACCTAGCTCTTCTGAACGAATATAATTGCAGCTCATTCAGCTCTTCTGACCAGGTGTAATCACAGATCACCCAAATATAATCACTTGATTTCATTCCAACTCACCCAGATCTTTGCAATGAATGTAATTTCAGCTCACCCAGCTTTCCTGGCCAGGTATAATTTCATATTCCCTAGCTCTCATGACTAAATATCCTTCCAGCTCACCCAGATCATCTGAGAGGTTATAATTGCAGCTCAACCATCCCTTCTAACAAGGTATCCTCTCAGTTCACCCAGCTCTTATGACTTGATGTAATCATAGCTTACCCATCTCTTCTCAAAAAATTATCATCACGGCTCACCCAGCTCTTATTACTTGATGTAATCGTAGCTTACCCATCTCTTCTGGAAAAAGATAATTGCAGCTCACCCAGCCCTTCTGACCAGGTATAATTTCAGATCACCCAGCTCTTCAACCCAGTTATATCATCAGCTCACCCAGCTCTTCTGCCTGATTGAAATTCCAGCTCACCCAGCTCTTCTGAAAAAATACAATTGGAACTCACCCAGCTCTCCTGACCCAGTATAATTTTGTCTCACCTGGTCCTTTTGAGCGGGTATAATTTGATCTCACCTATTTCTTATGACTAAATTGTTGAAATTATAGTCTCTAGTTTTGACTCTCACGTGTTAAAATCTCAGTCTCAGTTATTATGACAGTCAGTCTTAATTAAATCAGTTATTAGTTCTTAGTCTAGTATTATGCTAAGGTTGCATAGTGAAGTTAAATATATTAAATTAGTCTAGTATTGTGCTCAAGTTGCACAATGAAGTTAAATAAATACAAGTAGTCTAGTATTATGCTAAAGTTGCATAATGAAGTTAAAAAGTTCTTCCAATGGAAGTAAAACATTGTCTTCTAAGGTTGAAGTAAAAAAAATTGGTAAAAAAATTATTTTGAATATTCATTATTGTAAATACTATAAATACAGATTTATTAAATAATGAAATAACACATTGATTCTAAACAACTCTTTCCTCTTCTTTTTCTTTTAAAAAGAGTCAATCCAAGTATATCAAATACTTGTCCTTTTAGATTTACAAAACTTTTTCCATCAAAAAGTCACAAGCCCAGTCATTAGAGCTTTCGGCTATAAGAACAATTTTCTCCTAAAAAAATTAATTATAATTTTAAGTCAAAAATTCTTCATAAATATCATTCCAGCTCAGCCAGCTATTCTAAATTAATCTACTTTCATCTCCCCCATCTCTCCTGACTCAATCTACTTCCATCCCCCCAGCTCTTCTGACTGTAAAAAAATGAAAAAAATAGACAGAAAAAAATGAAAGGAGAAAAGAAAAATGAAAAAAAGGAAAAAAAAAAAAAAAAAAAAAAAAAAAAAAAAAATGAAGAAAAAAATGAAAAAAATGGAAAAAATGAAGACAAAGTGAAACAAATGTAGAAAAAATGAAAAAAATGAAAAAAAAAAAAAACTGAAATGAAAAATATGAAAAATATGAAAAAAATGAAAAAAAATGAAAAAAATGAAAAAATGAAAAAAATGAAAAAAATGAAAAAAATGAAAAAAAATGAAAAAAAATGAAAAAAATGAAACAAAGGAAAAAATTAAAAAATTAAAAAAATTCATAAAATAAAAAATTCAAACAAAAAACAGGATAACAAGAGACAAAAAAAGGATTCATAAAAAAGAGAGGAAAAAAAGAATAAAAAAAAAAGAGAGAGAAAAACAGACAAGCAAAAAAAAGAGAAAACAGAAAGACAGAAGAAAAAAAAAGAAAAAAAAGGCCATAAAAAAAAGAAAAGAAAAGTAAATGTGAAACAAAAGAATTAAAAGAAGACGGAGAAAATAAGTGCATGAAAAAATTAGTCAACAAATAAATAAACAAAAGAATAGAAAAAATAAATAAATAAATAGAAAAAATAAATAACATAAATAACAAGGGTAAAAAAAGAAAAGAGCCATACAACTCAAAAAAATTAGAGAACATAAAGCAAAAAAAAGAAAACATGAAACATTATGATTCATTTTCTTCCTTTTATTCTTCTTTTTTTATTTTCTTATTTTTTTTCTTCTTTTATTTTTTTATTTTTATTCTTTTAATTCCTCTTTTACTACTACTTTTTTTTGTTCTCTTTTTTCTTTCTTTTTTTTCTTTTTTTTTCTTGTTGTTCTTCTTTTTTTATCTTGTTTCTTTTCCTCTTTTTCTATTATTATTTTCATTATTTTGTTCTAAAACAACACCATTGGGGGAAGTCATTGACTAAAACAACACCCCCATGGGCATTTTTTATTATGATTTTCGTGGGGTGTCTAAAACAACACCCCCCAGAGGGTGTATATTACTAAAAAGACACCCCTCTCTGTCATTCCACCGTCAGGGGTGTTGCTTTAGCCCGCCCTTTATTCATTTATTTGTATTTTTACCCATTTTATATTATTTCATACTTCATTATTCTATTTTTGTTATTCTAGTGTTGTTGCTAAACCTCTTTTGTCATATCTGGGGGGTCTATCATTTCTGTCTATATTTTTCTCATTTTCATTGTAAGAAAAATCATCAAGTTCCAGTCTATTATCATTTTCAATTACTTTGATCCAGACGTGTCCAGCTCCTCTTTCATCCCCAACCTTTCTTCTCAAAAATTCCTCAACATCTCTCACCTCTAAATTCACCATTGACCAGGGATAATTGCAGCTTTCCCAGCTCTTCTGAATAAATGAAATTCTGCCTCATCAAGCTCTTTTGAGCCCTTATAATTTGGCAATTAATTTAGCTCATCCAGATCCTCTGAATTAATTTAATTCCAGCTCATACAGCTCTTCAGACCAGTTATACTTCTGAATCAATTTTATTCCCACTCCCCAAAATTTCTGGTCAGATATAATCCCATGTCAGCCAGAATTTCTGACAAAATATCATTCCCCCTTACCCAGATCTTCTGAACAGTTAAATCAGCTAAACCAGATCTTATGAAAATTCATATAATAGTCATATAATCTTGTCTCCCCCAGTTCTTCTGAAAACTCATATAATTTCCAGTTAATCAGCACATCTTCCTGAGTGTCATCAAGCTCACCCATTTCTTCTGAGAATGGATAATTTTAGATGACTCAGCTCTTCTGATCAGGTAATTCAATTCTGCTCTCTTCTGATCAGGTAATTCAATTCTGCTCACTCAGCTCTTCTGATCAGGTAATTCAATTCTGCTCACTCAGCTCTTATGAATAAGCATAATATCAGATCACTTAGCTCACCCAGATCAACTGACTGGTTATCATCCTGCTCACCCAACTCTGCTGATCAGCTATAATTCCATACACCCAGCTGTCTTGAAATTTCATATAATTTCAGCTCACCTAGATCTTTTGAAAAGTCCAGTAATCTCATCTCACTCAGCCCTTCTGAATTTAGCATTTTAAATCACACAGATCTTTGAGATGGGTATAATACTAGCTCACCAAGCTCTTCTGTGCAGTTGTGATTTCAGCTTCCCTAGCTCATCTGTGCAGTAATAGTTTTCCACTCACCCATTTATCCTGCCCAGTTGGAATTTTTGAATTTTCATTTCTTTTGTTATAGAAAAATATGAAGGAAACAAAGAGAGATCTTTTTGACTCAGTAGGGGATCAAAGGAAAATGATAAAATAAAAATAAGAAAAGGCAGTCATAAAATGAATTGAAATTATGGCTTACCCAGCCCTTTCAAGTGGGTGTAAATTCACCACACATGCAAACCTGGCTCACTCAGAGATAATAAACTGACTCATTCAGCTATTTTACTGCGTGTAATCCCACCTAATTTGCCTTATTTTCCCCATTAAAAAAAGGCTGCCAAATATATTCTCACTGTCTATTTACCCAGCTCATGATAATTTTATAAAGAGCAAAACTAGAACCAGACTTTATTTCAAATATATAAATGAAATCAGTTAAATAAAACAAAACAATAATAAAAATAATTGAATGATAAGCAACAGTTCACTGAGTAGATATTGAACAACTAGAATTGAGGAGATCATTTAATGTTGAGAGTGTCGTGAAAAAGTGTGAAGGAAAAGAAAAAAAATAAAAAATAAAAAAATATATAGAAATAAAAATAAAAAATAATAAAATTATTCTAAAATAAGAATTCAAATAAGTTAATAATATAATGAAGACAAGAAGTTTATAAAAATAAATAATATAAGATATGGGAGGATTTGGAAAATATTAAACTCAGATATGGGAAGATTTGGAAAATATTACACTGGAAGAATTAGAAAGTAGGAAAACAAATAAGAGCAAGAAAATAGTTGTGAGTTTTATAAAACTAAGGAAGTTGTGATTTCAATAATCGAGACATAATATAATAAGAAAATAGAACACTGATAAAGAAAAAGATAAAAAGGAAATGTACCTAAGGCCTCTTTAGGTAAGTTAATAATGACAATGAGACGATATGATGCAGAATGTTACAATGGATAATTTAAGAAACTGAAAGAAAATAATGAGTTTAATACATGGAAAAGAAATGAAATAAAAAGTAAAAGAAAACATACTCGGGCTACAACTGATGGATGGTAGGGACTTCTCAACTAGCAGAGTATGGATGCAGAGTATGGGTTTTCTTGAGGGTTTGTCTATAGACTAAAGAAGTGAGTCAAATTAGAAAGGGATTTTAATTATTGAGATGTTGAATAAAACTTACCTCCTCCCCAGACAATGTCAACTAAAATAGATTGACGAATAAGTATTAAAAAAGTTAAACGATTTAAACTGAGTGAGGATAGATGATGAAATAAGGGATGCTCCTGGGGAGGAGATTACAATAGCGCAAGACTGTCTTTTTTTTTTATAGAAAAACCTTAATTAAAGTTTATGTAATCTTTAATTATCGTTTTGTCTGCAATGACATCATTGCAGCGCTTTGGTAACAAACGCGGTTAGACTCTTTAATCTAACAATAGTTAGGTAGAAATAAACATGATTAAGGAAATTTAAAAAAAGTAGAAAATAAAAAAACATTGGGGAAAGAAATATTGATATAAATACACATTCATTTGTAATTTTGTTTGCTCATCGTGTCTCAAAGTTGTCTAGTATCATTATCTTGTATCTGGGAGAAAAATAAGTTAAAATTAAAATTATTTTTGTTAATTATATATAAAAAAAAAGAAATTTATTTATTAATTATTTATCTAAGAAATTTGTGACTGAGAGGTTCTTGTTGTAGAAGAACTAAGTGAGAAATGTTTTTTATGTTATAAATGAATAAATGTTTTGTTGATTCTTATTGAAAATTTAAGATGGTTAAAGACAAAGTGTCATTTCAGCAAAGGATACAAAAGAATTCTAAGAAGAAAACATTGAAGCAACGATAGTAACAAATTATCTTGGATGAGTAAGAATGAGAAATCAAAATGACCGCATACCTAAAGACAAAGCGGTATTTGCCTAGTAGTAGATTTAATATCTCGATATGAATCAATGTCAAACGAGTAAGCTTGGATAAGAAAGAGAGTTATGAAAGTGTTATAAAGAATGAATTTATGGATAAAGTGGTTTAAGAGGATTGTGATAGAAGGTGTTTAATTGAAAATGTTATTGATAAAAGTAAAAGATGATAATGCTACAAAGTGATGGAAAAGGGATGCACAAAATTAGCTTTTTGCCTTGTCATCCTGCTTCTTATAGCATTGCTAATCTTGTAAATGCGAGTCCTAAGTTACTCAATGACTCACTGGTGGTAAGACCAGTAAAATGCACGGCTCATCTTATGATGAGCCAGGAAAATCGTCATCTGGTTGCATCCAAGCTTTGGAGTGCCACGGTGGTATGATCATCTCGATTGACATCGTTAACTGCTTAACGGTAACAAGAGGTAAGAAAATTTTTATTTTAGCTTTCAACATCTTTAACAATGAGTTTTGTCTCATTGACGAGGCTTTTAGCTTACGGTTTCCCTCGTACTCAGACAATATTTGACACACCCCCTTGCTTTGAGCGTCAAGCAAAGAAGCAGAAGTGGTGAAGTCACTCATAAACCTTAACGCCTTGGCCATGCCTTGGCGATTAACAGGCTTTGTGAGCAAGTCAGCCATATTTTCAGAGGTTGGTATGTATTGAAGACGGATTGATTTTGAAATGATTAATTCACAGATGTGATGCAACCTTAAATCCATATGCTTGGTACGAAAGCCATTTTGGCTTATTTGACTCATGGCTAAATTGATCGCACCTTGATTGTCGACTAAAACAAGAGCGGGAGATGAGGATGAGGGAAAAATTTCTGCGATCAAGTTTTGGATCCAGACTACTTCTTTTCCACAGTCAGAATGCGCTTTGTACTCTCATTCTGTGGAAGATAAAGAGATAGTGGTCTGCTTTCTTGATTTCCAAGATATGATGTTCGTGTTGCATCGAATGAGAAAGCAGGTGTGAGATCGCCTTGAGTCGGGGCAATTAGCCCAGTCGGCGTCAACAGAGGCCGTTAGAGCGAAGTCCTCGCTAGGCTGAATGAGTAAACCCAAGTACTTAGTTCCCTTTAAGTACCGGAAGACTTGAATTGCACCCTGATAATGGGTGATACCAGGGTGTTCAAGGAATTGCGACAACTTGCTTACTGCAAAGGAAATGTTGGGCCTTGTGAGAACGCTTAGATAGTTGAGGGAGCCTATCAGCGACCTGTAGTTGACATTTATCTGATTCAATTTCTCTTGATCTTGATCAGAAGCAGATGACAAATGTGAGTTTGGATTGAGCGGGCATGAGGAGATCGCCAGCGAGTCTAGATTGTATTCAAGTAGTTTTCGTTCGATATATTGTGATTGATTGATGATTAGTCCATTTCCTTGCTTGACGACTTTCATGCCTAAAATGAATTCTACCTCGCCAACATATTTGATTTTGAATTCGGTTTCAATTTGTGCAGCGAAGTTCTTGGGATTTTTGCCAATGAATATCAGATCGTCAACGTGAGCAAAAACCCACGTTTCAATTTGTGCAGCGAAGTTCTTGGGATTTTTGCCAATGAATATCAGATCGTCAACGTGAGCAAAAACCCACGTGGGGTCATTAGTTTTTCTGAAAAAGACACATGGGTCTGCAGTGGAAATGTGAAAATTTATCGAAGCGAGGTAAGTGCTTAGTCGTTTGTACCAAGCAAGTGATGATTATTTGAGGCCGTATATGGCACGCTTGAGTTCTAGGGTGATTTTGTCGCCATTTGGGTATCCAGGCGGAGGTAACATAAATACCTGTTCTTCAAGAGGACAGGTGAGAAAAGCGCTCCTCACGTCAAGCTGGTGGATGTCTAGACTATGAGACACAGCGTGAGACAGAAGGATTCTTAGAGAGGCGGGTCTTCCGGTTGGGGCGTAGGACATGTCAAAGTTGAGTCCATATGTCTGTCGAAATCCCTGGGCACATATTCGAGCTTTGTACTCTGAAACTTTGTTGTTTGAGTCAAGCTTTCTTTGGTATGCCCAGGTGGAAGGGATGGTGTGCTGAGATGCCTCCCTTGGTCGCTCAATCCATACATTGTGAGTCCGCATGTTGTTGATTTCTTGATCTCCTGCGGCTTGCCATTCAATGGCTTCCACACCCCGAATGGCTTCATGATGAGATTTTGGTTCAGCAGGCATTACGTTAAAGGAATGGGCAGTTCTTCTACCAAAAGTCAAGATGTTCTCAGGCAATATGTTGCCTTCTATAAGCGTAGGATGACGAGGACCAATTACTCGGATGCGGCTAGGTATTTGATTTGGTTCATCAGGGGAATCAATAGAATTTGGTTCATTATCTTGTTCAATGTCAGTAGATGCAGAGTGCATTGATTGATCGTCCTCTGAATCCCCCACAGGATCGGAGATTTGTGGAGCGATAGTGGGTGTATGGTCATTGTCAACTTCTTCAGTGAACGGAAGGTGAGCTGTGCTGTTGAAGTCAGGAAAGAGTTGATGGGAAAAATGGTCGAAGCTGGACTTGAGTGCAGGAAGTTTAGGAAACACTGATTCATCAAAGTACACGTGTTTGGCTTCTATGACCTTTCTGTCATAAAGCTTCACAACTCTGTAGGAAGAGTAATCATTTGAGTAACCGATAAGCACACAATTCCAAGAGATTGAGTCAAACTTAGCTTCTCTTAGCTGGTTGGGCTTTAAAACCCAGCATTTGCACCCAAACGGCTGAAAAAAGTCGAAATTGGGTGTTGTGCCAAAGATTTTGCTCAATGGTGTCGTGTTGCCTTTTCCCAACAATGGTACTTGAGTGCAGGAAGTTTAGGAAACACTGATTCATCAAAGTACACGTGTTTGGCTTCTATGACCTTTCTGTCATCAAGCTTCACAACTCTGTAGGCAGAGTAATCATTTGAGTAACCGATAAGCACACAATTCCAAGAGATTGAGTCAAACTTAGCTTCTCTTAGCTGGTTGGGCTTTAAAACCCAGCATTTGCACCCAAACGGCTGAAAAAAGTCGAAATTGGGTGTTGTGCCAAAGATTTTGCTCAATGGTGTCGTGTTGCCTTTTCCCAACGATGGTAAGCAGTTGGTTGTATCAGCTGCTGTCTTGACTGCTTCGGCCCACCACTCTTTGGCCACGTTTGATTGCAGCATGAAGCATCTCGCCATATTTATGATGGTCTTTTTGGCTCTTTCAGCGAAGCCATTGTGTTGAGGTGTGTACGGAGGAGACTTGTTATGTTGGATACCTGCGTCTCTGAGGTATGTTGAGAGATTCTTGTTGCAGAATTCTCTTCCTCCGTCCTTTTTCCCAACGATGGTAAGCAGTTGGTTGTATCAGCTGCTGTCTTGACTGCTTCGGCCCACCACTCTTTGGCCACGTTTGATTGCAGCATGAAGCATCTCGCCATATTTATGATGGTCTTTTTGGCTCTTTCAGCGAAGCCATTGTGTTGAGGTGTGTACGGAGGAGACTTGTTATGTTGGATACCTGCGTCTCTGAGGTATGTTGAGAGATTCTTGTTGCAGAATTCTCCTCCTCCGTCCGTTATCAGCTTTTTGATCTTGCATCCCGTCTGATTCTCAAAGAAGTTTCGGTAATCAATTATTGCACTTGATGCGTCCGACTTGGCTTTGAGTACAGTGACACTAATGAATCCTGTATGCTGTTCCACCAAGGTCAGAAAATATCTGCTACCTGAATTTGTTGATGGTGAGACTGGTCCAACGAGGTCACCATGTACTACCTCCATGGGATTCGAGGTTGGACTGAAATGCGATTTGAATGGAACGCGCGTGATTTTACCTGTCATGCATGTATTACACGTTGATGGCTTAGTGTTGCCAACTAGAGGAACGACCAGTGATTTTACCTGTCATGCATGTATTACACGTTGATGGCTTAGTGTTGCCAACTAGAGGAACGACCGACTTTATGCAAGCCTGGCTTGCATGCCCCAGACATAGGTGCCATAAATCAGCTAGCGAGATATCCGAAGAATGAGTGTTGGTCGTCAATGCAGTGGCGAAGGCTGAGAATGGCCCTTTAAATGTTAAGATCTCAAGTATTCCATTCGCCATATCACATTCAAAGTTGATTTCTGAGTCGATGATAACTTCACAGAGACTGTTGCTTCTCTTCATTTGGAGGTCTTTCTTGACAAGTTGCTGCATAGCGATTAGTTTTCTTGAAAGTCCCGGAACGTATAGAGAATTCGGAAGAAGAAGTTTTTGTCAGAATGGTGTACCGTCCTCCTTGGTCATAGACCCAGGAGAGAAGCCAATTGAGTCAAATGACCAATTCAGCAACTTACGGTCATTGAAACCGTCTCAGGCAGAGAATCCGTCACCCAGTGAACCAGTCATAAATAGAGACAGTGGCACTGGTTGGGGCGGGTCCAGTCCAATCAGAGGTCATAAACCCTCCCAAGTTAGGAACAAACCAGATGGTGAGCACACCTACGGTCACAGTCCTTCATCTTAAAAGGAAGCGAGTAACTTACTTGTTTCTCCTTACCGCTTTATTGAACTAGACCAGAATCCGCCAAACGGTGAGTAGGATGTCAATCGCTATTATGGCAAAGTATCGGATGAACTTACCAATCCTATCTTATGCTATAATAGACGATCCGAATTTTATCCCAACACCAAAACTTCCAGAATCTCCACTTAAACCTTTGACTCGAGCTACGCCAGGTGCTAGCAGCCAAAACAGCCTTGATCAAGGTTAGTCATCAGAAATCTCAGCCCGTCAAATGAACGAGGCTAACATGAGACTTTCCTCTTAAAACAGAAAAATACCCAACTCGTTGATTGTCAATAGTGGCAGCGGCATTCTCATAACCAGACTAGAAACTCAAGTTACATTTATACCCGCTTGAGTATCTTGATCTCGCTTCAGGTAAAAGCCTCGTTTAAACACATTCATTTCCGTTCATCAAATCAAGATGATACAATGTTCCTTATTCTAAACAGTGTTAAATAGCATTAAAGCATGTTCTGATAAGAAATAAAACTATCTTCAGTGTCTTGAATTCTTACAGTTTTCGACCTGTGCTTTGCAAAATTTCAGCCGTGCCAGTCATCGTGGCTAACAATTGTCCTTCTCCCTTTCCAGTGCATATCGACATGTTTTTTGGTTCAAAATGGCGAAAGAAGGACAGGTCATTGAACATGTGATGTGACGCGCCAGAGTCCAACACCGCCTTGGCTTTCATTGGTTCAGTTAGCAAAGCTTGTGCAGTAGTTATGTTAGCAAATGCCGGTCTTATGTATCTGGTATTGCTGGAAGAAGGATTGGGTTCTCTGGGTGCTTCAGTGTTGAGAGTCGTACCCTTGAAATTATTCCTAGGAAGACCCCTGGTTGGTCTTTGCTCTGGATAAAGAGCCCAGCACCTGGATTCCGGGTGAGTTGCATTGGAACTGTGTTGTCCATTCTTGCATCCAGAAGGAGGTCGATTTCTGGTTTGGATGTTGAGTGCAATTCCTTCTTTGTCATGATCATTTTTATGATGATATTCTTCATTGCAGGTAATGTCTCTTATTTTATCAATTAAAGCATCAGGGTTATCGAGAAGAGCAGTGTTTCCTGAAAGCGCGTCCGCAATGCCTAATCTCTTAGTCATGAGCTTTCCAATGATTGCACCGCAAGTTCCCATCTTTGATTGAACGTAGCCTATAGCATCGAAATGATTGAGACATGATTCAATTTGTTCTAAAAATAAACTCATATTCCCATTATACTTGATGTTCTCCCATCGGCTATTGGCTCTGGCAATGCTATGAGCTGTAGATTGACCGTATGTGTCCATAATTCTTTTACATAAAAGATATCCGTTTGTGAAGTTATCTTCCCGAGTTAATTGATTGGATGTTCTTTCGTTCATAACCGCAAGTTCCCATCTTTGATTGAACGTAGCCTATAGCATCGAAATGATTGAGACATGATTCAATTTGTTCTAAAAATAAACTCATGTTCCCATTATACTTGATGTTCTCCCATCGGCTATTGGCTCTGGCAATGCTATGAGCTGTAGATTGACCGTATGTGTCCATAATTCTTTTCCATAAAAGATATCCGTTTGTGAAGTTATCTTCCCGAGTTAATTGATTGAATGTTCTTTCGTTCATGCGGGATGATATTATAAATGATGAATCCGCCAGCTTCTGAGCTAATGCATCACTGAAGTCCACACCAGGATCGGTGGTGGTTGCCGTCCAGAGTTTCTTGTGGTGTAAGTATTGTTGCATCCTTTTGGACCAACTGGGAAAATTGGATTCTCCAGTGAGCATTGGGATAAGTTTAGATTATTCTGATGAGGTGGCAGCCATCGCTTTGTCTTTGCTTAAGTTTAGATCTGTATTATAGCTGCTTTCGACTGTTAATCTGAAAATTTAAGATGGCTAAAGACAAAGTGTCACTTCAGCAAAGGATACAAAAGAATGCTAAGAAGAAAACATTGAAGCAACGATAGCAAAAAATTATCTTGGATGAGTTTGCCTGGTCATCCTGCTTCTTATAGCATCGCTAATCTTGTCAATGCAAGTCCTAAGTTACTCAATGACTCACTGGTGGTAAGACCA
>KN361109.1:13987-27979 GCA_000785685.1 Uromyces viciae-fabae | reverse complement strand
ACCAGAATTTGTATCCTTACTTTGTTCTCATTTTATTTCCTCTTCTATCTGAACCAAAGTTTCTCTGCTGTTTCTTCTGGGACTAAAATTGCAGGTATTTCATTTTTCACTTTGGAAAATTATCTTGCCTATATTGAAAATGTTTATACCAGTAATTTGAAATCCCATCAGCAACAGCAAAGAAATATGTGTAAGAATAGAAAAAGGAACTTGAAAAGGGAAAAGGATAGTTTTGAAAGCTTCACTTCCCCCTTAACTCAAACTTATTCTATCATAATTTAAATTTCCTTATATGTTCAGTCTTGTAACTACCCTCGTAACTTTTTTTATAGTTACAACCAAGTTATCCAAAAATTTGAAAAAAGTAACGTAGCTCCAATTTCTTCAAGTTATTCAGGAACGTAACTAAAATTAAAAAATGCTTATGTTTTAAACTGATAACGTAAATAAGCCTTATTTACTGGTAACTATCAGGTAACGTAACTGTATAAGTTACGTTACAGAAGAAGTTCTCCATTTGGAGAACGTATCTGCCCACCGCTGTTTAGATGGAGATTTTTTATAAACAGTTCTGCCTTCTTCAGCTGCTTGAGGTGTATGAAAGTTGTTTAATATTCAATGGGATGGCCAATAAATTCCTCTGACATTCACACAAAAACTGATTCTTCAAGCTGTATCATGACTGTAAATGCTCTTCTTAAGTTAAGAACATGACTGATGAGAACATGTCTGATGATTAAATTATAACTCCTCTTATTAAGGTAAAGATATTTTCATTCAAATTTGGTTGTACCACATCTTCAAGGGTAATTTAACTTTAATTTTAATTCGGTAGTAATTTATTCCTTTATAATTGCTTTCTATCTTCAAATTGTTGCTTTTCTTCAAAATGTAAATTTGTTTCTTTGAAAAGAGAAATATTGATTTTATAAATTATTAAATCAATTTGAAATAATTGGGATTTTTCAATCTAATTAAAATTCATTAAAAATATTTTATTAAAATTTAAATTTAATCAACAAATTTATTATTTATAAATTTTAATAAAATAATAATCTATTCTGAAATCAATAGAATTTAAATTATGAATGAATTAGATAAGAATAATTTATAATTCAAATTATTATTATAATAATTTTTTAAATTTAAAATTTTAAAATTCTTATATTATTAAAAATTCGTTATATTTTTGTTAAAAATTTCATTAATCAGAAATTATCTTTCCTTGAAGGTAAATTTTCATTCTCAAAAGGTAATAAAAATTCTCATCAAATTTAGTGTTTTCATCAAAATTTGGTAAATTCAATAAATTTTAGTCATTTCATCAATATTTTAGTAACTTCATCAAAAATTTAATAATTAAATTAAAACACTATTATTTTTAAAGGTAAACATGCATTTTTATATATATATTTAAGTCTTAATAATAAAAATTTATTTATGAGTTTAAATTATTTAACATTTGATAATTTAATCTAATTGTTAACAATTAAAATATTCAATTAAAATTAATTGATTTTGCTTGATATATTAATAATAGTATCTTGAATTAGACTTGTAATTAAATATTTCAATTCTAATGATTTCAAATAAGTTAATCAAGAGTTCAATGTAATCATCGAAAGTAATCCAAATTCAATTGAAGAATTTCTTCAAATTAATCAGTTTTATAAAATTCAATCACACTATTGTGTAGCTGACTGATTCCTGTGAGAATTTGAGAAATTAAAGCAAGGTTGTGCACTTCATCAACATTCTCACGTTTTTAAGTGAAGATTCTAAGTCTCTTGGTTGAGATAATTTAATTTAACAACCTTTCATTGTGGAGTTTGAAGAAAAAAAAAGCAATAATTTCCCCATGTTTTATTTCCTTTATGATAATTGAGGAGACAGATCACTTCACATCGGTGGTGAGTTCTATCTCCTGTTGATAATCAGACCGAAAATTCAGCCATTATATAGATAAATTTTCTACCCGGAATGTAAGGCTCTGCTGCTGAAGCTGGTCTGTTGTTAAACCCTGATTCATTTTCAGCCTCACAGGGAGCTCAAACAGGCCCTAGCCCCCTGGCGGATTGTTGTTAATGGGAGTTCAAACAGACCCTAGACCCTTTGCCAATCATTTACACGCAAGTTTGAGTTTGACAACATGGGCACAACTTTTTTTCTGTCCGCGCCCGCGTGTGGGACCCTGCAGGGACTGAAGACTATAGTACCAGTCGCTGGAGACCAATCCAAGACACTTTCCACATGCCTTCATCCATTCCGCCCAACAGCTGAAGTTGCAGCTGGACCAAGCACGGCAGGTTGTTGGTCCTGGTTGTAACTGACACCACATGGTCGCCCGCCTGTTGTAGGCATGACAGTGGAGAAACAGCAGAGCCAAACCCCACCTTGTGGCAGGTGTGGGCATAGGGACGCCTGTCTGACAGTGTCGCATCTTGCCGTCCCAATAGCAGGCCTTTGTTTTTGACATGCCGGCGCAATGGGGACACTTGGAATTCCTTCTTGTTGTTTTTCTGTAATAAATGTGCTCACATCTTGTGTCTCATTTATTTATATACTTTTATTTTATATTTATTTTATATTATTTTATATTTATTCTTTATTATTTTATATTTATTCTTTATTATTTTATATTTATTCTTTATTATTTTATATTTATTCTTTATTATTTTATATTTATTCTTTATTATTTTATATTTATTCTTTATTATTTTATATTTATTCTTTATTATTTTATATTTATTCTTTATTATTTTATATTTATTCTTTATTATTTTATATTTATTCTTTATTATTTTATATTTATTCTTTATTATTTTATATTTATTCTTTATTATTTTATATTTATTCTTTATTATTTTATATTTATTCTTTATTATTTTATATTTATTCTTTATTATTTTATATTTATTCTTTATTATTTTATATTTATTCTTTATTATTTTATATTTATTCTTTATTATTTTATATTTATTCTTTATTATTTTATATTTATTCTTTATTATTTTATATTTATTCTTTATTATTTTATATTTATTCTTTATTATTTTATATTTATTCTTTATTATTTTATATTTATTCTTTATTATTTTATATTTATTCTTTATTATTTTATATTTTTTCTTTATTCTTTATTCTTTATTCTTTATTCTTTATTATTTGATATTTATTCTTTATTATTTTAGTTTTATTATTAAACCCTTTCTATCATGCCTAGGGGGTTTAACATTTTTCTTAAATTTTTCTCTTTCTCATTGAAATAAAAATTATCAAGTCTGAGCCTATTTTACTTAAACCACATTGGTTATGATCCTTTAACCAGCTCCTCTTTCAAAATTTCCTTTATTTTCATTGTTCATTAAAATATCCTCAAAATTATCAACAATCAAGACCATAAAAATAACACTTCTCACTAGTCCCCTGGGGGGCGGGGGCAACAATTGGGGTTAAATCTGGTGGCTATTTCAATTTAGCACTTGATTGTGCTGCACAATATTCTATGATTGATTTATATCTACATACAACAATTTAATGGACTGAATGGGGTCCGTAGTGGTAGTGGTTACAGTATTTATTGGTGGCTAATAGGTTAAATTAATGTGTGTTATTCAAATGGGACATATATTTTATTTATTGGTTATGCTGCCAATTTTTGGAATTTTTGCCATTTATGATCTCTGTTTGAGTGCGGTGGAAGGAGTCTGGGGTCACTCTCCAAATAGATGGTGTAAATCTTGCCCGTCAAGCTGAGCGTCAACCAACACTGGGTGTACCTGTGCACCCCGTGCCATTTTGACTTTAACCTCTTGTTTGGTGGGGAGACCGATTGCTTCTTTCGGAATCAAGTCAAAATGCACTTTGCCAAAAAAATCTTTGTCCTGAGCAACAATCAGGCATGCATAGCTACATGCAGCATTGCAATGGTGGGTGATGAGTGATTAACCAAATGGGTGTGTTGGGGGGGAAGGACTGACACATTTTGGTAATTTGTACTCTGCTTCCTCACATATTCCATGTGACGGTCAATTATATCCCATTGGGTTAGATTACTGGACGGATTGGGAAACTCTACATGAAATATCAACTCGATTTGAATAAATGCAATGTGAATCTTCATTGTGGCCAACAACCTCCATTGATCTCAATTGATCACGCGGCCCCATGGCTTGATCAATCTGTGAAGAATACAATGGGATGAAATAATTTTGTATTTGTGTGAATGAGAATGCTACATGCTCACAATGAGTATGAGTTCCATTAACGATGGGACTGGTCCGTCAATGGCGCTGCAATTGAATGCCTTGAATTTGGTTAAGAGCTAGTACGTCCATTGCATCAGCTACAAATTCAAGATGCACACACCAGGTTTCTTAAGGACCCCCGCTTGTGTTTGAGTAGTAACCTCAACAATCTGATCACACTTTGAGCCGCCAATGGATTTGATGGCCACCCCGGAGGAAGATGGGCAACTTTGAAAGCTGCGGATTGTGCTTCCAAATGCGCCGGAGGAATACATCAATGAGGAAGGTTTTCATGGTGCAGGAAGATGAGCCGAATTACCTTTAAAAAAACAAGAGGAGTTTGGGCTATGGGGATGCCGGTAACTGATTTGGTGCGTGTGTAAGCATCCAGGTTGCCCACAGTGAGCAGCTCTCTTATCTTAGCTCTCAAGAAACTCTTTTGGCAGAAAAAATTATCAGTATTTGTGTGTTTCCAATTTTGTATGAAATTTTCATCACCTTGATTGTTGATGAAAATGTGCGTGGAATTATGGCAGCCCCCAGGTTGATGTCAACGCTATCTTGAGGAATGTGTTCCGGGATAGAGCCCAGCCTCTTTAGAATGGAAGAAATAAGTTGGAACAGGACTTGCCATTGGTCATTGGGGCCAGTCTATTGTGCAAGATGAAGGACGGACACCCGGGGATTGGCATGACAGGGTTGTTCAGAATGTTGGGATTACGTACCTGCAGGAGGCGATGGACTAGTTTGCCATGGACTTTGTCCAGCTCCAACAGGTGGTCTACATCCTCTGTGCGGATAGCTGGGTTGTTAAGACGCGGGATTGGCGGCCAAGCAACATGCATATATTCCTCGTTTCCGTCTTGTGAGTTGCGGTCAAATTCATTGTGTATTTTGTGAGCCTCTTCCACCTTGGTTTGGTGCCCCAAGAGATTGTTAAAGTTGTTTCTGCGATGAGGGTTGTCTTTGTCAAAATAATAAAAAGAATGATCTTAAAAGATCAAGAAACAACTCATCTCAAAAGAGTGAATCTTTTTAATTCTTGTTTAAGAATTTATTAATTTTTATATTTTATTAATTAATAAAATATTTATTTATTTTTATTTCAAAAATACCATGATAGATTTATTTAATTCAAATAAAATAAGAAAAACTATCATTGAAGATTCCCATTGAGGAATGATATTATTTTACTCGTGTGAACGTAAAAACTTATTATTTTTATTATCAATAAATTTTTATTATTTATAATGATGTCATAATAATTATGTTGTTCGCATAATTATTATGACAATCAAAAATGATTCATTTGAATCAAAATGTTGAAATAGTTCTTGCTGATCGAAATGATTTCATTCCGATCAGAATTCATTTTTAAGATTCAAATCATTGAATCATTTTTCACATCAATGATTCAAAATCATTATTTGAATCAATAAGAATCATTATTAGTAAATTAAAATTTAAATCAATCATACCATTTTTCAATTTTAATCTTGTTGAAAAATATCTTTTGTATTCATCAAAATATCTTAATCATTAATTAAAAAGAATCATAAATTTTTATACTACAATTTATTAAATATTATTATCAAGTATAGTTATTATTTTAATCATTTATATTTTTATTATTATTATCATTTATATTTTATATTATTCTTAACTTAAAATTCAGTTCTGCCTTCAGGTATTTAATCATTTTTATTTTTCTTTTTATATTTTTATGTTTAATAATTTTTGTTATAATTTGTTTTCATATTAAATAATTTTTACTAAAGCAATTTATAATCCTTCAGTTGTCTTAATTTTCTTAGTCTTGGCGATGATGGCCAACACCATTGGATATGCTACCTGGCCACCCCCATCAAGGGATTGAACCAATCTGAGGAATGAAATTCATGAGTCTCCTTGTGCCCACATGGATGAATCAATCTTACTCAATACACCAGAACCCGTGCTTCTGTTGAGTGGATCAGAAGGTCTGTGTGATTGCTCTGTGGAATGCTGATGGCCCCGCCCAGACTGGTTTGATGGTGCAGAAGACATGGATGGACACAATGTTATCTGTCCAACGAAATGAGCCAAGGTTGCAAATGGGAGGAAGAAAGGTGGGACATTTGCCCAAGGGGGCATGCTTTTTATGCCAAGTTGGCATGCCCTTGATGCAAGGGGGATTTCCCAAAGAGGAGCACCACCCCAAACATCATCTGCTTGTTTCATGACAGCATGCTGGCTGTGATGAATGATGAAGTCAATCTTGACATGAATATGGCAAGCAAGATGACGACACTGCAGTCTTCGATGGACCATTTGACTCGCCCACGTGAAATTTCACTGCTCATCCAAAGCTCCACTGGCATGGATGATGTCTTGAGGCGCTCCCAGTGACATGCCCGTCTGGTGTGCACCCTTGCTTCCCACTTCCCTCACAATACATTGCCTTCCATGTCCAACATTACCCCCGGTATTTTAATTTTTTTTTGCCAAGCCACTCCCACCAAGGTGGGACATTAATTTTTTTCAATGTTATATTTTGTGATTTGGCATTGAGAAGTAGGGCGGACTTACTGGAAATGCCACCTCTGCGGCGGCCAGGCACCCTTTCAAAGTTGGAAAGAACATTCGCAAAGTGGTTTGCATAAGAAGAATGTTGCAATGGGAGACCAGAGTGGACAACCGCACCAGACTAATATTGCAGCTGAGGAGGGTGCCGGTACGGCCTTTACTGAAGACACACTGGACAGAAAACAGGCGGATGATCTGGTCTTTGAATCTATTCACCATCCAACCACTTTGCATGGTGCTGCATTGGCATCACAGTATGATCCATTTGAGCAATTGGAACCTGAAAAATACTGTTTTTGGCCAATAGTGAGCTAGCATAGATGGACAATTTGGAACCCATTGATTGGCATGACTATTTATTTGAAGCAATCCATGAAATATCTGAAGAGAATATACCCTGAAAAACATGGGAGGAAAGATGCACAGGTGCGGCAGACTCATCATGGTATCCGTTGTGGTAGTTTAAATGGTCTCAATAAAAATTTTATATTTTCACTTTGAAGGAGCAGGGAATCCTCAAATATTATTTCAGAAATGGATTCTACACCAAAAATAACCCCCAGTCACTCACGAGAAGTATATCAATAACTCCACTAGTTTAGAAGTTACTCAAGGCAGAAGACTGAAAGAAGGTACTTAGAATAATTTATTTACATTATTAAGTTCAAGAATCAAGCTTTATGGATTAAGAATAGTATAACTTATAATTATCTTAATTTAAACATAAAATCACATCACTATTCATACTCAGCAGCATGCATGTGGCAGTGACCTCATGACATGCTTATACTTTATTTACACATGATTTTACATATGATTATTTATACTTACAGTTTAACTCACAGTTTCAGTTTGTCAAAATGAGAAAAAGGATTTTAATAAATTAAAAAGAGATTTTAATCTCAATTCTCACAAATGTGAGTTATTTTTATTTAAAATGTTTTAAAATAAATTAAAACTTATTTTATTAATTTTGATCTATTCATGATATAGATCCAAATAAATTGGCAAAAATATTTTATCCTTAAAAAAGGAAAAATAATTAATATACGATGAAGCATTGTAAGCCATCGTATTTTTATAAATCAATAAGATTAAAATTAAAATAATTATTAATCTTTGCTGTTAAATTCTTATTACGTCATTTATGATTATGACGAAAGAATAATGTACAGCATATTTAGGAATGATTAAAACGAATCATTCTCATGATTTTTCATATGATTAAAATGATTCAATATCTTTGATTGAATCATTTTTAAATTTCATTCTTATTAAAATTATATATATATTAAGATTCAAATCGTTTAATAAAATTAATTATCTTTATTCTTAAAATAACATCATTTAAATAAGAACAAATATTATTTTTATTAAAACTATTATCTTTTCTTCATCATCATATTAACATTATCTAAATCATTGTTAATATAAAATATTATCTTTATTATTATAAAATTATATTATTATTATAATATAATTATTTTATTCTTATCTTTTTCTTTTTTGCTCTAATTTTATTTATATCTTTTATAAAATAAATTTATATTAACTGTTATTGGCATTGTCATCTTTGCCTTCAGGTACAAAATCTTATTATTATTTTTATTGTTTTTGTTTTTTCTTAAAAACCTTTTATTGACTTAATTATTTTACCTTCAGAAATTTATAAATCTTTTACAGTTCAGGGGCACATATATGGAAGGATTTAAGGTCACATGTTTCTAAATTTCTAAGTTAGAAAACATGTGCTTTGTGTGAGAAACTTACATTTGTACCCTGTTTCACTTGTACCCTATTTTATTTCCCATTTTCTATGTAAGGAGCTCTCTCCTCAGTGTTTTCCCCCTATCCAATCTATCCAATCTAATCTGATCTGTTCATCATATGATTATTTATACTTACAGTTTAACTCACAGTTTCAGTTCAGGGGCACATATATGGAAGGATTTAAGGTCACATGTTTCTAAATTTCTAAGTTAGAAAACATGTGCTTTGTGTGAGAAACTTACATTTGTACCCTGTTTCACTTGTACCCTATTTTATTTCCCATTTTTTATGTAAGGAGCTCTCTCCTCAGTGTTTTCCCCCTATCCAATCTATCCAATCTAATCTGATCTGTTCATCATCTGATTTATCAGAAATTTATTCCCATAATAATGATAATTAACACTTACATACCTCCAAAGAAATAAATACTTAACACTCATCAAACCCTCAGTGTATAGCCATTGCTTACATTCTTTACCTTTCTTAAGGAGCCACAAAGGATTTGAATCACATCCTTGCTCCCAAAGCTATCCTGCTGTTACCTTCCATTTTCTTTTCAAAACCAATCTGAGTGCTGGAAACACCCTCTTAAACTTCTGATTCCTTACCATCAACCAGGTGTAGCCTTGCTCCCTGTTCACTCTAAATCACTTCAACCCATCAGTTAATTTCTTGTCATTAAGAAAGGCAGAGTCCTTACTCCTTCATCCCTTTCTAAATTCTGCCATAAGGGCTTAAATACTCTAGCCTCTTTTGGAGTCTCACACCATTCAAAAACAAAGATGTGAGCTGGTCTTGACCCCCGGCTCAGTAGTGCACAATCTTGGCCTGATTATGTACGTGTTTAGTATCTGATTGTGTCATTGATTGTTGGCTATATGCACCACATTATGTCTTTTGAGGTGTACTTTCAACTTTGCCTCATCATTTGTCTCACAGGATGCCATCTTCCACACTGGACTACTCTACGGAAATCATGGGAAAAAATATGCACCATGATAAATCTAACGTTGAATGAGGCCACAAGTGTATTTAAAAATGAATGCTTCTCCATCAATATGGCAGATATTTTGAGCCATGTAAGTGGTGGTCTCTTCTTCAGCACCCTTTGCATTCCCCATGCTGACACAACATATGGGCCCGCAGGAGATTGAAAACCCTTATGTTTGTCCCCACATGGGGTTTTATCCCAAAGACACTCATGGGCAGCATGTTTATAGGTCTTTTTAATGAAACAAATGGCTTAAGGAGCTGGAACCCAATGTGCGCGCGCCAATGGTGATCAACAATGAGAAGCATTTTTATATTTTTGAGCCAGTCCAGTTGAAATCCGGGGCCCTTTTGGTGCCAATGTTTTTCTACACTGACAATTCAGTCTTGAAGGCAAGATGTGCATTTCCATTGTGGGGACCGTTGCCTGGGGAACACACCCCATGTTTACAAATACCTGGAACACCTCCTTTTGATTCTCCACTTCTGGACACCATTGACGTGTCTGAGATGGAGCTGATTTATTCTGAAATTTGCATGCCTTGTGGGGGAATGCTGGCAAATGTATCTGCCCACTGACTGTGGGGTCAGTGCGTGGTTCCTTTGAGTTTGATTTCACCAATGGAAACACACCTTAAAATTGACTGGGTCCCTCCTTGTGTCACAAGCAGAAACCAGCACGGCCATGGCAGCCCAACGTTTCCCCAACCCATGGCACATCAAATCCACAGGCAAAGTGATTTGGCACATGCCAATCAATTTGTATGCCAACAATACATCAGGTCAAATCTCCAAGAGATGGAATAAGCACATGTGATACTATTGTACTCTTAAAAAAATATGCAAATATGCACTACAACTGCCATTTCATTTTGACCTTGAATAAAGCTAGCGTGCTGGAAATTGGAGAAAAAATTGTAGCAGACATGAAGTGAGTCCTGACTCCTAGTGATTGATGAATGGGGAACCCAGCTGACACGGTTTTTATTATACAAGCTTGCTTGCTATGGATGGAGTCACCACATTTGATTGCATCCTTGATACAGAAGTTCTTATCATTAGTCTAGTGTTATTCTTCCAAGCCAATTCACCAATGCAGGCCAAGGTCACCAAAACCCCCCTGCCCAACATCTCTCTGAACCCATGTTGTTTCTGCTTGTTGCATGCAGCATCCAGCATGCATGACTCGAAGAAAGCACAGTATGTCTGTGACTTTTTACACATCAATAAATATGGGGACAAGGTGTGACTTTCCGCATATGACTCTTAATGAGATGGCTGGTGCTCACCCACAGATGCATTTGACCAGAACCTCTTTTGTGCTCGCCAGTGGGATCACACCAAACGGGATACATACGCCTTGTGGCAGATGGGGCAAGCAGGCGTTAAATCCCACTATGAGGATGCATCCAGAAAATGAGGGGTCAAGGAATGTTTGAATTGACAGGTACTAGAAATTTTGCAAGCACCGGAATCCAAATATGCGAAATACGAGCTCCAAGTGGTGGGCCACACAGACATCACCCGCTTGTTCAATCCATTTCTCAAACTAAAAGGTATGTGGTGTGTATATATGCATTATGTACAATAGATGATGCTCTACATGCCAACAATTTGGTGGTGCCCTTCCCCAGGATTTGATGGATGCAAAGACACCCCTGTCAAAATCCTACATGTCTTTCTTCTAGGGTTGGTGAAGTATATGACCCTCTATTTCATCAACAAGTTGAAACCGCCGCAAAGGCAAATGGTATTGGTCTATTGGGATGCATTCAACATCAAATCCCTCAACATGTCTCCGATTCAAGGGAAATATATGATTGAGCACTTCAACTTGTTCACCGGTAAAGAATTTAATATTATTTTACAATCAGCGCCTTTTGTGATGTACCAATTCATGGACTGAGAAATATTTGATTGGTAAACTAAGACCAGACTGATTTGATTTCATGAGAGATTTGGAAATCAGTACAAAAAAATAAGAAATGAAGAATGAGAATAAAAAGAATCAAAACCAACAGTCATTCTAATAAATAATAAAAACTAATGAAGATGAGATCATTTGAGTTTTGAGGAAGTTATAACTGAAGAACTACTAGTATTTTTGATCTTAAACAAGTGCAAGTTCAGTTTTTTAGAGGATGAGTGAGAAATCTTACATGCAAAATGAGTGATAATTAAGATGTGATAATTAAGATCAACACAATTAGAGATGACTAGTTAAGATTGTTGTTTTAGACTGAATCAATTTTAAAATTAGAAGTGAAAGAAATGGAAAGATGAGATTTCAAGATTAGCAATCCAAAGATCAGATCAATATGAATCAAAAGAAGGTAATACCAAGCAAGCTGAATTGATGAGTGATGTGCAAACCGTCGACTAGAATGCATGAGTGGATTGGTGGAAACCAAATTTTATTAATTGATATATAATAAAGAAAAGAACTTTTTGTCGACGAGAGAAAGGTTTTATTGTTTAGTGGAGTTTTTATTTATAGTTGAGTGATTATCTTAAAGTGGAGTGTTTGCACTCAGAGCTCATGTACACGTAGAACTATAAGTTCAACATGGACAAACAGGAAAGAGAAATGTGGAATTCTTTGTGCCTCCTGGCATCCTACGTGTTTGAAACAAAAATAGAAAACATGAATTAGTACCTGTCCAATCTACAAAATCATATCAGTTTATTTCTCTGGAATACAATAAATACAACAGTACAATTATAAGTGAATAAACCCAAGCTCCACACTCTGATCCATCTCCCAGAATCTATTGCCTGTTTTGGCCCCACAAGCTTGTTTTCAACTGAATTGTTTGAGAGTTTCAACAGAATATTGCACCAAGCCTCAGTGCATTCCAATTTTTTGCAACCCGGCCATGATATTGGAGTGACATTCTTGAACTTCCAAGGGCTCAGATTGATCCTCTCAAATGCCCGCTTGTGGAACAAAACCAACAGATCCATTGCACATGCAGCACCTCAAGTCACTGACATTTTCCACAACAACTTGATGATTAAAAAATCCATGGGGTATAATCTGATTTGGATGCCCCAGTCAAATGCCTACCCTACCCTGATTGGCTCCACACCCGCTCCCCAGGATGATTTATTGTTGCATCCCATCTCAAAACTGCGGGTAAGTGACAAGGACATAGTCCACTCGGGCACCTTTTTGGTGGTGAGTAGCTCACTACCATGCATGCTGCCCCAAAACATCATTTCATACAACTCTCAATACAATTATCCATGGGGGTGTATGTAGCTGGCCCCCAGTGGCTATTCCAGCAATCAAGTTATCGGACCTGTCAAGAATTTGTGGAAAGTGCATGAAAAGGGGAGAATACGCTACTGTCATACGACCAACTCAACTTCATCTCAGCAATCCCTCTGAACATCTTCCAAACCCGGCTAAGCCAAAAAAAGCTCAACGTCTACTGTAAATATAAATATATTCGGCGCTTCCCTCAGCCTTCAAAACTCTATGCATACTTCGGTTACCTCATCCGGCATCTCGGCTCACTTCTTCCGGCCGCTTGCTCTTGCACTCGCACTCAATGCTTGGCAGCATCTTGCACTTACCTAATCCGGCCACATCAACTTTGACTGATGCCCTGACACTTCACCAACCTCATCCGGTCACGTTGTGAGACTCTTAAAGAGGCTAAAGTTGATTTTAACCCTTATAGCAGAATTTAGGAAGGGATGATGGAGTGAAGACTCTGCCTTCCTGGGGTGACAAGATAGTCTTAGAAGGATTTAAAGGTGGGGAATAACAGGGAGCAAGGCTACACCTGGTGATGGTAAGAAGAATGGAAGTTTAAGAGAGTGTTTGCTGCACTCAGATTTGGTTGAGGAAAAGAAAGGTGATCAAGACAGCAGGATAGCTGTGGGAGCAGGGGATATGAGTCAACTCCTCTATGGCTCCTTAAGAAAGCTGGGGAAAAATGTGAGCAATGGCTACACACTGAAGGTTCAAGGAATGTTTAAGTATTTATTTCTTTGGATGGTATGTAAGTAAGTATTATTTATTATTATGGGGGGGAATGTCAAGTGGGACTTTTTGATTATAATTCTCTGCTGAACAGATGGGGGGGAAACACTCAGGAGAGAGCTCCTTATATAGACAAATTTAGGTGAAAACAGGGTACAACAAGACAGGGGTTTCAGAAGGATTTACAATGCACAAACATAGTAACTGAACTACTGGATTTTCCTTGCATGCATATGTCAAAGCCCCTGCATGATGATGTGACTGTGTAATGATGTAATTGACTCCTGATCTGCATGTAAAGTCATGTGGTAGGTAAGTATGTACAGTAAATGATGTAGACAGCCTCCTATCTTTGCATGTAAAGTCATGTGGTAGGTAATTATGTACAGTAAATGATGTAGACAGCCTCCTATCTTTGTATGTAATATC
>KN361108.1:9808-21794 GCA_000785685.1 Uromyces viciae-fabae | reverse complement strand
GCTATCTTTTCAGCATTCAATTAAACTAAAGGCAGTTATCAAGATGTCAGAAAATACATCAAATACGTTACTTAAAAGCAATAAGTTAGATGAAAATAAAATAATAGCACTTCCTACTAGACATGACAAATTATACTATATGGGAAAAGAAGATCTCAACCTATTTAGAACTAAAAGATTTACTTCAATACTGCTTAAATCCACCTGAAGATAATCAAGACTCTGAAATTAAAAAGAAGAGACTTGAAGCAGTTTGTATTTTAGGATCAAAAATATCTGATAGACTTTACAATACAATTTTTACTAAACACAACAAATTTAATCCATATGCTATTTGAAAAAAATTAAAAGATTAATTAGCTGGTTATACTGTTTTAAATTTATGTAATGCATGGAATACTTGGTTAAATATTATTTATGATAGTACTTTAGAAGAATATATATATCAAATTGAAGTTTGTTTAAATGTATTTGATAAAATGGGTTTTGACATGCCAGAAAAAATAATTAGTTGTACTTTAATATCAAGGGTCACTAGCAGACGTCCAAAATTAAAGGAATCTTTAATTTTAGATGATAAAACATTAGCTGCACCAGAAATTTTAATGTCAAAACTTGAAGAAATTGCTATGAATGATAAAGCAAATAGAAAACATTTATCTAAATTATCAGAAAATTCATCAGCTTTATACAATTTAAATAGTAATAATAATAACAGTAGTAAAAATAATAAAAGGCCAAATTCTGGTTGTAAAAATGGAATTCACAATCCAAATACGCCTCATGATGAAAAAAATTGCTGGGCATTACATCCAGAACAAAGACCTAAAAAATTTAAACCAACTGCAAATTTAGCTAGTACTTTGAAAAAACAAAAAGAAAATTTAAATCAAAATTTAGATTCAGATGATTCTATACATTCATCTTTTGCTTTTGGTTCAATAAATTTAAATCAAAATGATTGTTTAGTCTTAGATTCAGGAGCCAGCAATAATATTTTTAATACTTTATTATATTTTAAAAATATTAGAAATACTCATGTTAAAATTTATACCGGAAATTCAAATCCTTTCTTAATTGCTTACAAAATGGGAGATATTGAATTAAAATTAAATGATAATAATCTAATAAATTTAAAAGATGTTTTATATTGTCCTGAAGCTAGTCGATGTCTAATCTCTTTTGAAAAAATTATTAATTCAGAAGCTATAATAAAAAGAAATAATAACTCTTGCATTATTAAATTAGATAAAAGAACTATTAATTGTGTTTTAAAAAATGGGATTTTTGAAATAATTCAACAAAATAAAAACCAAGAAGAAGTAATATTATATAACAAAATAGAGAATAATTTAGATAATTTTCAAAAATGGCATAATAGATTTGGTCATGTAGGAATTAAAAAAATGAAATACACATTACCAGATTTAAAATTTGAAGATATAAAGACTTGTACTTTGTGTATGAAAGGAAAAATGACAAAGAAATCTTTTAAAAACCATTTTGAAACAGTTGATCAACCTCTTGAAGCTGTACATTGCGATATAGTAGGACCAATAACTCCATCAACAGACGCTGGAAAGCGTTATTTTCTAACGATGGTTGATCAATTTTCAGGCTTTATTTTTGTTGCAATCTTAAAAGAAAAATCTGATACTTTGAAAAAGATAATAGAATTTAAAAATATTTTTGAAAATCAAACGGATTACAAATTAAAAAAATTAATAACGGATGGGGGAGGAGAATTTTGTAATAAAGAAATGAAAAAATATCTATTGGATCAAGGCATTATTCATAATATTTATGTCAGCTTGCTACAATGTTGAGCAAGCCAAAATTTACACAAAATAATTAAAATCAATTAATAAAATACAAAAATAATAATAATGTAAATAAAACAATGAATATAACCAAAAATATATACAAAAGTACATTAAGGAATCACAAAACGTAAAATATTATTGCATATTTGGAATCCTTGTAAAAAATTAACCCCAGTCACCCAGCAAAGGTATGGGCAAAAAATAACTCCTTCTAGTTTATTTTTTATATTTAAGCAAAATAGAAGGAACCCCCTGAAAACCAAGAAACCCTGAATCCAGACGTAACGAGTCCCCACGTATAGGTATGTAGTATCAAATTATGCTTAAAAGTGAGGTGTGGTGTATGGTTTAAGAGATAATTACATATTTGCAATTATGTCAATAATTGTCAAATGACGCGGGTGCTGACATAAGCTGCCCAGTGCCATAATAAATTGGTGTCAAATGACGCAGGAGCTGACATAATCAGTGCCGTGGACAAAATTTCAATAAAATAAATTGGCTTATATAATCCAGCCGAGAGATTCCCGCGGGCCTGAACTGCTGACATAAGCTGCCCAGTGCCATAATAAATTGGTGTCAAATGACGCAGGAGCTGACATAATCAGTGCCGTGGAAAAAATTTCAATAATATAAATTGGCTTATATAATCCAGCCGAGAGATTCCCGCGGGCCTGAATGGGCCAAAACTGCTTTGTTCACATGACGTGGGCCATAGTGCAAAACCTATTCCCACCACATTCAAAAATACTAAATAGGATCTAGACACTTTCTCCCGTGGAAGTATCTATTTTTCCCGTGAAATAAACTCATTGAACTACCCAGGAAAAATGGAAATAACCATTGGAAATAAAATTTCAATAGAAATACTAATTTTCAAATATTACATCCAATCAAAGAGTGACATTTATGATTCAAAAAATCATAACTCTGTCAGAACATTTGTGAAAAATATATAAAAATTATAGAAAGTAACCTTGGTTGACGCTTTCCCAAGGATAAATTAGACAGGTAATAGAATTGAGTCATTTGAAATACTCAATGCCCACAAGATTGCGTTGTTTTACTGCATAGTGACATTTACACGTCATGGGAACTTTATAGTACCTTCAGGGCGTCACAAGAGGGCCTGAACAGATATAAAAGGACCTCCCTCTTCGTCCTAATCCTCCTCATTCACTTTTACACATCACTTATATATTCATACTATATTCTTAGCTCATCAAACTGCGCCCAGGATCCGTGAATCTAGTGATAATTAAAATTCTGAACTCTGTTTCTGCTCAACAGACTAAACTTAAGCTACTCCAATCAATTCCTCATCATGAGTCACAGTTAGTGTTAAGTATACTAACCCTTAAAAAAGTAGTAAGTACTTTTTTTAGTATATTTTCTGCACTTAACTTATCATAGGGCTTTAAATCACCCCTGCTTAGCAGGCCCCTATCCTCAGGGCTTTAAATAACCCCAGTACCATACTGGCCCCTGTTAGATTTGAAGGGTTTTTAAAACCCACCCCTATCTGTGAGCAGATAGGTCCCTTCTACCAAAAGAAAGGGCTTTAAATAACCCCAGCTCAGCTGGCCCCTTATCTTAAAATTTATTTAAAAAAAAATATGTTAAAAATATATAAAATCATTAAAAAGGATTTAAATATAAATAAAAATCCCTTCATACACTTCTTTGCACTGTGTTTCCCTTCTACCAAAAGAAAGGGCTTTAAATAACCCCAGCTCAGCTGGCCCCTTATCTTAAAATTTATTTAAAAAAAAATATGTTAAAAATATATAAAATCATTAAAAAGGATTTAAATATAAATAAAAATCCCTTCATACACTTCTTTGCACCGTGTGTAGCTAGTAGAGTTAGGCTCTAGGCATCACATAGGCTGACAATTTCACCACCCTATACTGCTAAACATAACGGAATGGCAGAACGTTCAAACAGGATAGTGATCAATATGGCACAATGCATTCTCTTAAATTCCAATTCAACATGAGAATGGTGGGCCGAGTCAGTAGAAACGGCAGCAGCAACGGCCAATTTATTGCCATCTTTATCAAGAGGCAATAAATCAACTTTTGAACTTATTTATAAGAAGGCGCCTAAAATTTCTTTTCTTCAAGTTTTTGGATGCCGAGAATGGGTTCACAAACCAAAACAGCTAAGAGATTCTAAATTTAATGAGATCTCTTGGGAATGCATTTTAATTGGTTATACTAACGAATATTCTTCTTATAAAGTTGTTAGATTAAATGATAAAAAGATTTTTATATCAAGTCATGTTCATTTTGACGAATCATGTTTTCCAAGATAAAACGCAATAAATCCTAGTCTAAATGTATACAAAGAAGATGAAATTTTAAATGAAGAAGAACAACAAATTTTACCTTTTCTAAATGAACAAGAAGATGAAAATGAAATTGAAGATGAAAACTTATTGATTGAAAATGAACAAGATAATGATGATGATCAAGAAGAAGAAGAAGATTATCAAATGACAAATGAAATTTCAAGAAATTAACTTGACTCAAATATAATTCAAAAAAGAACTAGATCAGATTTAATTTTAATCTTGTTAGATTAAATGATAAAAAGATTTTTATATCAAGACATGTTCATTTTGACGAATCATGTTTTCCAAGATAAAACGCAATAAATCCTAGTCTAAATGTATACAAAGAAGATGAAATTTTAAATGAAGAAGAACAACAAATTTTACCTTTTCTAAATGAACAAGAAGATGAAAATGAAATTGAAGATGAAAACTTATTGATTGAAAATGAACAAGATAATGATGATGATCAAGAAGAAGAAGAAGATTATCAAATGAAAAATGAAATTTCAAGAAATTTACTTGACTCAAATATAATTCAAAAAAGAACTAGATCAGATTTAATTTTAATCAATGTAGTTCCTAAAAATCATTTTGAAGCAATGAAATGTGAAGAATCTGAAGAATGGAAAAAAGCTGAAATAAAAGAAATTCAAAATATGAAAAATTTTGAAGTTTATATAGAAAGAGAAAAAATAGAAGATGATAATCCAATTTCTTCTACGTGGGCTTACAGAAAAAAACTTGATGCTGAAAATAAAATTACTGAATTTAAAGCAAGAATTTGTGCACAAGGTTTTAAACAAACTCAAGGTTTAAATTTTGAAATTATTTTCGCTCCAACAGGAAGACCAATTTCTTTAAGATTATTACTACATTTTGCAGTTAATAATAATTTAAAAATACATCAATTAGACGTGAAAAGTGCATTTTTAACTGCACCAATCAATGAAAAATTTACATTATTTCCGCCAAAAGGTTATCCATGCGCTCCCAATACTGTCTTTGAATTAAAAAAGGCTAGAAACTTGATGCTGAAAATAAAATTACTGAATTTAAAGCAAGAATTTGTGCACAAGGTTTTAAACAAACTCAAGGTTTAAATTTTGACATGAGTTTTGCTCCAACAGGAAGACCAATTTCTTTAAGATTATTACTACATTTTGCAGTTAATAATAATTTAAAAATACATCAATTAGATGTGAAAAGTGCATTTTTAACTGCACCAATCAATGAAAAAGTTACATTATTTCCGCCAAAAGGTTATCCATGCGCTCCCAATACTGTCTTTGAATTAAAAAAGGCTATTTATGGTTTAAAACAAGCATCATTAATGTGGTATAAAAGATTGAAGGAATTTTTGATTAAGATTAATTTTAAAGTATCAGTAGCAGATCCTTGTATATTCTGGAGAATTAATCAAAAAGAAGAATTAACATATATTTATGCACATGTAGATGACTTAGTAAAAATTAGTAAAAAACCTGAAATATTCAAAGCAGAAATTGAGGGGGAGTTTCAAGTTAAAAAAAGGCTATTTATGGTTTAAAACAAGCATCATTAATGTGGTATAAAAGATTGAAGGAAGTTTTGATTTAAATTAATTTTAAAGTATCAGTAGCAGATCCTTGTGTATTCTGGAGAATTAATAAAAAAGAAGAATCAACATATATTTATGCACATGTAGATGAATTGGTAATAATTAGTAAAAAACCTGAAATATTCAAAGTAGAAATTGAGGGGGAGTTTCAAGTTGAATATCTTGGAGAAGCGCAATTTCTACTTGGAATGAATTTAATTAAAAATGAAAATGAATTATTAATAAATCAAAAACAATATATTGAAAGAAAATTGATTGAATTTGATCTTGAAAATAGCATTATAGCAAAAACTCCAGTTTTATTGAAAAATCAACTTGAAAAATCATCTGATGAAGAACATGATGAATTTTTAAAAACTAAAAAAGATTTTAGATCAATAATTGGTTCTTTAAATTATTTAAGTGTATTAACAAGACCAGATATATCCTATTCAGTTAGTTTTTTATCTCAATTTTTAGAAAAACCGTCATTAAAGCATTATAATGCAGCAAATAGAGTTTTTCAATATTTAAAAGGAACAATGAATCATAATTTTAAAATTAAAAAAACAAATGAAAATTTAATAAATATTTATGTTGATGCAGATTGGGGAAATTGTCCTTTAACTAGAAGATCTCAAACTGGTTTTATTATTTTAATTGAAAAAAATATTATTGCTTGGAAATCAACAAGACAAAAAACTGTTTCACTCTCAACAACTGAAGCTGAATACAAAGGATTGTCTGATTTATCTAGAGAATTGAAGTGGCTCAGAAATTCAGAGTTTTTCAATATTTAAAAGGAACAATGAATCATAATTTTAAAATTAAAAAAACAAATGAAAATTTAATAAATAGTTATGTTTATGCAGATTGGGGAAATTGTCCTTTAACTAGAAGATCTCTAACTGGTTTTATTATTTTAATTGAAAAAAATATTATTGCTTGGAAATCAACAAGACAAAAAACTGTTTCACTCTCAACAACTGAAGCTGAATACAAAGGATTGTCTGATTTATCTAGAGAATTGAAGTGGCTCAGAAATTCAATTGAAGAAATTGAAATATTTAAATTAGATTCACCTTTTCAAATTTTTGAAGATAATAAAGGAGCAATTGATTTAGCGCTCAGTGATACAAGTCAAAACAGTTCTAGAACAAAACATATGGATTTAAGACTTCATTTTGTTAGAGAATTAATTCAATCAAAACACATTAAAATTCAACATATTGAAACAAAATTTAATTACGCAGATTTCTTGACTAAACCAATAAATATGATAAAATTAAAATTAATTTTAAATTCAATTGGAATAGCTGAAAAAGAAAATTATGCTTTGATGCTTGATGCTCAAAGCACGGGGGAATGTCAAAATATCCTTGATAATAAAAGAAAACAAAATATTGAAAATGAAAATAGTAAGTGTTTTTAAATTTTAAAATAAAATTTAAAAACAAAACAAAGAAATATTGAAAATTAAATACAGATATTAATATTAATTAAATCTGAATTTTTAATTTTTAAATATAAAAATAAATAACAATAAAAAAAATGCTTTTCTATCAGATGAAAATGAAAAGAAAAATATTAAAAAATTTAAATCGAATAGAAATATTTAAAATAAATATTTTAAAAGATTCAAGGTAAATCTATAATTTTAAAATTCTAAATTATTAAATAAAAATAATCATAATAATAATAATAATTTGAATGAAAAAGTGAAATAAAGTTTTTATGAAAAACTTATTTCACGATTAAAACATTAATTTATTAATGATATTTTTTTTTCATAAAAACTTAAAAACCAATCTAACATGTTTTCAACGATGAAGCTGAAAACATGTTATTCTTTTTGAATTGTTGAAAAAACAATTAGTTTGATTAGATTTTTGAATCGATTGAAGATCAACAATCAACTGAATCAAAAATAACAATCAAGAAGAATTTTCATTTTAAAAGTTTTGAAAAAATTATAATCATTAATAAAACAATTACAACAGAAAAATAATATCATTAGAATTATTATTATTATTTAAATATCAATTAAATATTTAAAAATATAAATTATCAATAAAAAAATAAAAAAATAAAATAATTATTAATTATTTTATATTTTAAGTAAAAATCAATCTTATTATAATAGTTTAAAGGACATCTAAAATTAGCTGCCTTTAGGTAAAAACTATTTCTATTATATTTTTCATTATTTTTATTTTTATTAAAAATAAATAATTTTAAATAAAAATTAAGATTGATTTTAAAACTAATTGAAATAAAAATCTTTAGTTGCTTAAATTTTACAGATAGAAATGAAGATTTTTCCGGCAAAACCAGAAAAACCTGTCAGGCCAAAAGACCTTTTTGTTTCATAAGTCCCTTCCAGAGTGGAGAGGGGGATGGGGGACTTAGTTAAGTTTGTGGATAGGTATGATATAATTGGAGGTCTTCCCGTCGGAATTTAGAAGGCGTCTAAACCTGTCTATTTCTTTTTTTGTCTAAACTAAGCCCGTCTAAATTTTACGGACGGCAGATATCTTTAGATATCTTTAGATACCATATCCTTTGAATCCACTTCCAACATCATCCAACCAAAGCCATCCATCTATCTAACCTCCTCTCGACTCATCAAGATGTCTCAATCTCTAAAATCACCAGAAAACTCCCAACTGCAGGCTCTCTCTCAAGCACAATCCATGCAAGAATCTTCCCATGGAAAGTCCCAAAGCCAAGCACCAGCCCGTGGAGCCTCCCAAAGATCAACCTGCCCTGGTCGTGTTGCTGGTGCTCAAGGTTACAGTAATGAAGACTGCATGAACTTGGCTAAGGCGGTCATGGCAATCAAACCCCTAGGTTCTAACAAATGGGAGAAGGTATTCAATATTTCCAATGAATATACCCTCTCCAACAATTGCCCATCGCACCATCTCAAAGCAATCAAAACAAAGTTTCGAGCAATGGTGGCTCACAAGAAGCCCACCGGTGATCCCACCTGCCCTGCATACATCCGATTGGCCAAGCAGGCATCAAAAGCCATTGAAGAGCGCTCGGGTATGATGGAACTTGATGATGAGAATTCTGCTGGTGCAGAGTTGGTGTTTTTATACTTTTTATTCCCATTGACCTTATTTATTTTCCCCTAAGCTGATGATCCAATGTTTTTTTTTTATGCGTTTTTCCTCACAGTGAAGCTGGAGCCCCTGTTGCCAACATGCCAGATTCATATGTGCGTGAAATGATGGAAGACACTGATTTCAATGGTCCAGACTTGGAGGACTCCTTGCGAGATCCAACTGATTTTCCTTATGAAGAGGAATCTCTGGAAGATCCAACCCTCAGTATTTTGAAAGCAAATGGTAGTCAAAGGCCTTCTGACACTACTTTGACCAATAAAACAACTCAACACACAACTGAGTCACCATCCATGCCCATGAGCAACTTGGTGCACCGCCACCAATATCCAGATTCACAAAGATCTGAAAGACCATCTCCAGTGAAAGGGACCCGCAAAACTTCATCACAAGGGGGAATGGAGGCAGTCCTCACCAGTTATTTTGATACCTCCAAGCGGGATTCAAAGGAGCACGATCGCAGTATGGCCAACTTTTATGCTATGCAACTTCAAGAAGCAAATGCAACCATCACAAGGCTTCAAGAAGAAAATGTTCGCTTAAGGGACTCAACCTCTGCTCAACTTGCTGTGTTACAAGCTGAAATCATGAATAAAACCATGGCCTTACAAAGCGCACAGAGCAAGGTAGACCTTTTGCAGCTCCGTTTGGATATGATGCAACACACTCCCAATCCCACACCTCTGGTCATTCCTATGTATCACCCTTCTATTTTTGGCCAACCTCAAACATACACTGGACCAATTAATCCAGGTCCCGCATCCTTCAATCTCAATTGGACAGCCAGAGGAACAGATCATACCAATGCAGCCTCCAATCAAGGTGCAAACAATGATTTTGCCTCCACAAACCCATCTGACAATTTGGTCGCCCCAAATCCGACTTCTGAAAATCTTCCCACTCCCAATACATAAAAAAAAATCCACAATACATCAACACATGCTATAAACGTATTTTGCAATTTTTTTATTTTTTTTTATCTCTCACAACCAATATACATATTTTCCAAGTCATGTTTTTTTTTATCTCCCTCTAATAATTTCTTTCTCTCAAAACATGCATATTTTCAAAATTTTTAATTAACTAATTGTCTTGCTCAATTAAATTTTTTTAATCTTTCAAAAATACAACATATTTTAAATGTTGTGACCAAAATTTCAACGCTGAGGTTAGCGCGCAACAAATCTCTTTTAATACCTTGATCCTAATGTTTCAATATTGATCTCAACAGATTACCAATCGAGGACTTGTTTGTGAAATCAGTCCCAAAAATACAACATATTTTAAATTTTCTTTGATCTCTCTCTAATAATTCCCTTCTCACAAAACATACACGTTTTCCCATTAATAAAAAAATATCTTGCTCAATTTGCCAATGGACTTGTTCGTGAAATCAGTCCCGAAGCTTTTGCTGCACACTGCACTGTGATTGCTGCCTAAAATCCGACCATCGTACTTGGGGAACATTAAACCTTGTATCTCAGTTTTGCTTTACCTTTGAGTTATTTATATCTTGTTTATTGTTATGGTACTGTCATCCCTCACTAGTGGAAATCCTTTAGAAATTTAGTGTGAGAATTCCAGACCTCAAGGATGGACAAATTGGATATAGGATTTAAGATGGAGAGTGGCCGCCAAGAGAAGCTAAGGTAGCTCAGTTAGAAATACCATCGTACTTGGGGAACATTAAACCTTGTATCTCAGTTTTGCTTTACCTTTGAGTTATTTATATCTTGTTTATTTTTACGGTACTTTCATCCCTCAACTTTCATCCCTCACAAAATTTATGCCCAGATGTGGACACTTCATGAAATTGATCTAATGCAAAAGAGATTCAACATTTTTCTTGGATTGAGAATTTGAGAGGACTTAGTGGAAATCCTTTAGAAATTTAGTGTGAGAATTCCAGACCTCAAGGATGGACAAATTGGATATAGGATTTAAGATGGAGAGTGGCCGCCAAGAGAAGCTAAGGTGGCTCATTTAGAAAGTAGAAGAATAGCTTCACAATAATTAGGCACTAAATAATCAATGGCCAAATCGCTAATGTGTTCATTTTGATTGGGGATTAATTTCAGAATTTTTATTTAACATCAGAAACAACAGTCGTAGTACCGACTAATTTGACTAGATTTTTGGATAGTTGAAAAGAGCATCCGATGGAAATGGTGATACATTTGTTGATCACCTTCTTCCCATATGCTTTCGTAAACAGTACGTATCTGGCTGATCCCGACTGCCTCACATTGTACCTGATGAAGTCAAAGGATGATTTCCAAAACCATTGATCAGAATTCATGTCGGCCACCCGGAAGCGGTAGCTTGAGGCGCACAAACAATCCTTGAATTGAGTGCATCCCCCACTCGGCTGCTTGTCTTGCTGAGACAAGTTGCCGGTTGAATCATTGGAATCGGACGATGAAGTCAAAGGATGATTTCCAAAACCATTGATCAGAATTCATGTCGGCCACCCGGAAGCGGTAGCTTGAGGCGCGCAAACAATCCTTGAATTGAGTGCATCCCCCACTCGGCTGCTTGTCTTGCTGAGACAAGTTGCCAGTTGAATTGTTGGAATCGGACAAATTCCTCCGGATCTCTTGGGACTAGATCACCAAGCTTGGGTGGGGCAACAATACATCCTCCAAGATGTGTGGCCTTTCTAGGAAATGCAGTATTGCTGATGATCCGATAACCCAGTGGTGTATGATTTATGAGCTTGTTGTAAAGTCGTGCAGCTATGTTTGAGTCATGCCAAGAGCCAGGCGCATTGATGACAGCATGGATTATCTTTCCATTGGGGGCAAATGTGAGCACATTACTACAGTCATGGTCACATGTTCACCCAATGATTTATGAGCTTGTTGTAAAGTCGTGCAGCTATGTTTGAGTCATGCCAAGAGCCAGGCGCATTGATGACAGCATGGATTATCTTTCCATTGGGGGCAAATGTGAGCACATTACTACAGTTTACATGTCCAACCATTGTAATAGGCATTTTGAACACTACCCGGATAACAGAGAAATGAGAGGATCTGTCAGCCTAGGTTAAAAAAAAAAAAAAAATGCACTTACTCATCCTCTTCTGGTACCAGGATGGGGAGATTGAGTCCATCAACAAATA
>JNCO01000604.1:0-28072 GCA_000785685.1 Uromyces viciae-fabae | reverse complement strand
CATTAAGTGTTTTCTCTACACCACCAAGACCTGAGAGATTTGAATCAGCATGGTGTCTTTTTAGAATTCAAAAACCCAAGTAAGAAAGAAATTGAAAAAAGAAAAAAACAAAAAGTACAAACTCTTTTCTTTTTTTTTTTCTCATCTTGTCCTCTAATACTTCTGATCTTTTTCAAGTATTTGAGTGATTTGAAGGATGGGATTGAGATGCAGTCTGACAGAAGGTGGTATTTGTATCATCTTCATTGGTGTTTGCCTTTTCATCAGTCGCTTGTATAGACTGAGACTCATAATCTAACGGGATCGAGGGTACAAGCAATTCCAGAATGGTCTCGTCACCACAGTTTAGAACTGGATCAAGTGGATAATCAGGAGATCCACTTGATTCTACCTCTTCGTTTAGATTCGGTTCATTTTGAATCAAATTCGGTATGTCATCAATCTCGGTATTGGTTTTGTCAAAATATCAGAATATTTTAAAATATTTTGATTTAATAAAATATTTTGATTTAATCAAATATTTTAAATAAATAAAATATAATTAAAAATAAATATCAATTATTAGTTATATAAAATCTTAAATTATTAAATAAATAATTATCAATTATTAGATTATTAAATAAATATATATGTTAAAATATTATAATTATTAATTATAAAATAAATAAATAAACATATTAAATAAATAATTATTAATAATTATTAATAATTAAATAAATAAATATTAATTATTGAATAAATAATTATTAATATTTAAATAAAGAAAAATAAATAAATATTAATATTTAAATAGATAAATATTTAATATTGAAAATTATCTTAAAATTGCTAATGACGCATATGTCACAGCAATTATTATTTAAAGATCAGAATAATAAAATTGAAATAAAGATAAGTGAAAATTATTATTTTTATTATTATGACGTCATGATTGTTTTTTGTTAAAAACAATCATGACGTAATTGAGCAATTTTAATGATTCGTTTTTGCTAATATTCATGTTTACTTTTATTATGAAAAACAGAAAAACGATTTAATTGAAAATAAAAATAATAATAAAAACAATAAAAACAAATTAACAACAAAAGAACAAATATGATATAATAAAAATATAAGTTAAATAAAAATTAAAATTAATAAATCAAATTTATCATCGATTAATAAAGATTAACATTAAAAATAAAATTGAATAATATTAGAACTATAAACATTAAAAATTGAATTCATTAGAATCTTTTTATATTAATAAAAAGATTATTTAATATAATTATTAAAAATTAAATTTACAATTATAAATCATTAATAATTTCTTTATTGATATTATCATTAATTTCATTATTATTATTATTAAATATTATTATAATATAATTAAAATTTAAATTAAAATATAATTAAAATATCTTAGAGTTACATTTAGAATAAAAGTAATTACAATTATTTATATCTATAAAACATATATTTTTATTATTAAAATAATTATTAATTATTATAACTTTGGCAAATTCCAATTTTTCCTTTAGTTGCCTATAATTTTGACAGGTTTGAGCAATGGGGTTGGTAACTGAGCGCCGTGACATTACAGGATGCAAAGCATTGTAGTACTTGCAAACCTTTAATAGGTAAGCTAAAAAAAAAAGAAGAAAAAAAAAAGAAACATGTCAGACCTAAAGACCAACCATGCAAATGATAGGTGGGATAACTACCTTTAACATTGCTGGTTCCATTAGCTATATCCTCGTCTTGAACACCAGCTCTGGTATTGTGAAGCCAATCAGATGCTTTGGTGTATGAGTCTTGCAATTCTTGCATCTTTGTCTTAACACCTTTGTTGTCTCGATGATGTATTTTGTTAGATTTCATGATAGCAAAAATCTCACCAATAAGGGTTTCCTTTGTGGTTCCCTTTTTAGTATCTCCACGCCAACGATCGTAGTTCTCAGGTGTAGTAATCCAATCAAGCAATATTTGCATGCTGCTAGGGCCATTGTTAACCGAATCTTTTTCCCATCCTTGCGGTTTTTTTCAAGCCTTTGATGAGATTTGTGGATTTGGATTTGATTGAGGGGTATTTGTTGTTATGGGTCTGTTGGGAGTAGATTTTTGAGTGTTCTTCTTGGGTGGAATGATGGTTATTCGAAGCTGAAAATGATGGAAAAATTGATTGTAGATGCAGGAATTATTTTTCTTCCTCCCCTCTTCAAGAAGGAAAAAAATTCCTGAACTGCGTGCAGAACAATTTTTTTTTCCTGAAAAATTGGTTCTGCACGTGCATCTGCAAACCAAAACTTTATGTTTGAAAGGTACTAGTGTGGGAATACATGTGATGAAATTTTTAACCCATATTTCCTGCATTAACTATTTTTTAATTATTATTTTTTTGATTTAGTTTACTCCCTAAATAAGGAGTACTTCAATGTTTTCTTTTGAGCTAACAAACTCAGAATATGTAGCAGGGAGGCTCAGGAGGCTGTCAAAAAACTTTGGTGATTTATGACACTTCAAGGTATTTTTAAAAATACTTAAAAAGATTAAAAATAATCAACATCCTCCTGACGTCAAAAGGTGGTGCCAGGAAGCTTTTGGGTGGTGCAAAAACTATTACCCTGGCTTATTCATCATTAGGATATTTTCATCGTGTAAAATTGCAAGGCACAGCATGCACTGAGGAAAACAATTAAAATTCATTGCCTTATCTATTTTAACATAAGCAGAGTGGAGAACAAGCCAGAAAAAGACTAGTAGAAAAACTACAATTATCATACAGAGAAAAAATGGATAGAAAAAAAAAACAAGGTCAAAAAAGCTGTGTTTTTTCAAGCAATAAATGAGAGAAGGGATAGTTTACCGGTCCAAGTGTTCCAGAACTTGAGCTACAATATCCATGCACAGGATTTTACCACGGCTATTTTCTCCATGGCGGGGCATTGCCTCAAGATTTTGAGCAGGAGGGGTTTCTTCTTTGTTGATTGGGCCATCATAATCTGGTGGCTTTTTGTTGATCAGAAATTTGTGGATTAAACAACAGGCGCTGATCCATTGGGCAATCTTCTCCATGGACTGGTGGTCCACTATCTCTAAGGGGATACCTTTGAGGCTTTGGAATCTACCTTTCAGAATTCCTATGCAGTGTTTGTTTGCAACCTGTAATGAGCTCAAGTGCGGATTAATTCTTTTTTTTCTTTTTTGAAGGGATCTGTGAGAGGGTTTCCTGAATACTGGGACCAGATTGATTTCAGGGGGACAGGCCGAGTCCCCATAGGATATTCAAGTGGGTTCCACACATCTGGTTGAGGTCACATTTCTCCCATAGCTTCGCATTGAGGAATCAACGGGAAAGCCGGTGAAGCAGTAGCTGATCTTCTTCTTCTCATTGCAAGGAATCAACCCCACCACCGTGTAGAATCCCTTGCAAGAGTAATAGTCTTGCGGGTGGACTTTTGATTGATTGGCCATAGGGAAGAGTATTCTGTCAATGAAACCAACACAAAAATAAAATACAGACAATTCCAAGATTTTTTTTTTCGATTGCTTGTCTTGTATGAAGATCTGTGAGAAATTTTAGGCTTGAAATTTAGGAGGTAAAAGCTGAATGCTCTGTTTGACTGGGCTAAAGAATTAGTAAGAGAGATGAAAGAGATTTAACTCAATGATTTATTCCAGTTTGCAAAGCAAGCCTATTTATATGACTTGCTTACATAAGAAAAATAAGAAAACAAATAAAAAGTAGTTCTGAAATAAAAAAGAGATAGAATAAGATAGATAGATGGTTTTTATCATGTAACTCAAACAAGTAGATGGGGCATGATGGTACCTGAAAGCAACTTACTAGTTGGTACTAATAGTAGATAGATAGATAGTATGATAGATAGATAGATAGTATGATAGATAGATAGTATGATAGATAGATAAAATGATAGGTTAGATAGTATAATATATTTTTTAATATATAATTTAGATAGTTTTAAGTAGGATAATTTTTCTTCATTAAATATTTTAATCATGAGTCATAATACATCTAACAATCTGGACATGGTACATATTTCCTGTGAGCATCAACATAATTGAGAAAGATACATGTTAGTTAGCAGATGTAGAAGTGTTGAGATGGATCAAAAAAACATTTTCACTGTTCTAATAAAAGAATTGCCTCAAAAACTGTACCCTCTGAAAACTGGAAAAACTGGGCTAGCATGCCAACCAAGGCCCCATTTCCAAAATTTTCTAAATGTTTGAGAGTGACCAATAGCTGGCCGCTGCGGGACATTCCATTTGTTTTAAAAAATTGGATAATCTTCAATTTCATTGAACAGTAGGAAAAAAAAAATCTGGCAACATCCTGAACTCCTCCTTGACCCAGCCAGGATGAAGATGTAATAGAAAATGCAAAATTTCTGGGAGTTTTAAAATATTCTTGTGCAGTTCCATGTAGTTTCATTTCATTATGGCAATGAACTGGACTACAATATTCTCAATCATGATATTGCCATCTTCTTTGACTGCTTTCAATTTATAACGTCCAAGTTTAAGTCAATAAATTTGTCCAAGTTTTGGTTGTATCCTCATTCAAGTAGATGGCATCATAGAAGTTTATGGACATTCTTGATTTTTGAAGCTTGTTTTGTAACCTGTGGCATTTCAATGCAAAAAAAAATTAAAAAAAATAAGATAAGAAAAATTTGATAAAAATAAATAAGATATAAAAAAAAAGATATCCAATTTGGGTGCTTGAGGCAGATGAGTTTGGGAAGTGGGAAGTGAATGGTTGATATAGTTGGGATGTAATTCTGCAAATGAGGTGGATGGATGGGGATTGGCCAGATGGAGGGGAGGGTATGGCTTGGGAACAAAAAATTGATCCAGGGGGGCTCAGAGTAGCTTTTTTTTTTGGCAGGGTTCAGGTTCATCTGAAAGCAGCCCTGCATGCACGTGCGGGGTCTACTGTGAAATCCCTTATTATTAAATATTTTTGATATCAAAATTTCTAGCTCCTCTTTCAAAACTTTCCTTATGATTCTCAACAATCTAAATCTTCCACCTCAAAAAATCAACAGAAATTTCCAAGAGGGCCTTTGATATGGTTTGTATAAAAAATCAAAAAACTAGAGATCCCCAAGCAAGATCAAAAGGAGACCTTTTTTCAATGAATAAAAAAATTAAAATATATTTCAAGTGTATAATGAAGGAGAAAAAGATAAAGATGCAGTTGAACCAAACTGAGAGAATTTTCTTTTAAGACTAGTGTTATCAGAAGCCCATGTCAAATTTATAATTACATGAATTTCCAGATATAGAAAGACAACAAGAATAAATAATAATCACAATTTAATAAAGAGCATTAATTCTTAGTAATCAGATCAAACAAAATAAAGAAAGAAAACAATTTGATTTAAAGTTTAGTAAAAAAGGGAGCATGTCTTCATGAGACACTTTCTACTCATTTTACCTTGCTTTTATTTACTCATGTATCCTTTTTGTGATTTTATAATTAGAAAATAAAGATAAAAAGAAAAAGAGCAGAAAGATGAAAATAACTTTATTCATAAGTTTGATGAAGAAATTAGTGAAATTTCAACAAAAGGTGATCTCACCATGTTGTAATTACTTTTCTCATTCAATCAATTATTTCATGAAACTAAAATTATCTTGTCACAAACTTCCTCAACAAACTTTCTAGGTATTCCTTCCTATTTTCTTATCTCATACAACTTGTTATACTTAATTCTGTCAGAAAAGGAAATTCTCAAGCAGGAATCTTCCCCTGGACTGGGCTAGATTAAATCTAGGTGCCTGCTTTCACACTAAGCCAAAAAATCCCAAGCTGCCAGATTCAAAGTCTGAAATTATCCCAGAATCTAGAAGATCTTTGGCTTTAGACCCAACCAGTGGGATCATTCTGTCAGACTTTGGATCTGGTAGCTCAGGATTTGTAGCTTAGTGGTAAAGCAGGCACCTAAATTTAGCCCAATCCGGGTTTGAGTATCCGGGTTTGAGTCCTGGGGGAGTCTTTCATTTTCTGACACATTACCCTGCAAGTAAGCTTGGCTCATCAGAGACCAAGACTGTAAATCTGTCAGAAAAGGAAAGGCTCCACCCGGGCTCAAACCGGGATTGGGCTAACTCTAGGTGCCTGCTTTACTGCTAAGCTCCAAAGCCTGAGCTGCCAGATTCAAAGTCTGAAAAATTCTCACCCATCATATCTCTCATTTTTTTTGCTTTTTTGTTTTTTTCTCTGCATCTCCTCTTAGTTTCTGAAATGTATCATCTTGGCTTTCCAACGTATTTTGTTTTCATGCTTTCCCAATCCAATTGATTATTTCACCAAAATTCTTCAACCAGCCCTCCAGGTTTGTTGGTTTATTCTTGTTGTCTGTTTCTCCTCTTAGTTTCTGAGACACATAAGCTTAGCCTCCCAAGCTTTCATTAGCGCCCTTTTGAGCACTTTGGTTATTACTTCAGTCAGCAGAGCTTTTGGCTAATCCTGTTCAGAAATTTCTTCAGAATGGAAATGTGGGAGTTGAAGCTGATAACAGAGGGATCCAGATGAAGCTGAGAGTGCTGACTGTAGTTCATTGCCCAAGTGATACACCGTTTCTAAAAATCAGAGATTAATGTAGCATATCCTATTGATGCAAATGCCTGTGCCACATTATAGGTTTGCAGAACTGAGGGTGATGTGACTACTCGAGATGCTCTTCTGGGAGACAAAACCAAAGGATTTTACACAAGGTTGCTTTTTAAGACTTTTATTGTTTGGAGGATCCACATCTGGTGAATGCTCTACATAAGTACAAAATACCTGGAATGTTTGGTATTTTTGTAAGGCACTTGCTTTGCAAGATTGTTCTACCCACACACAGTAGAAACCAATTTCCAATACAGTCTGATTCTATCGGAGGTGACATCTCTTTGTGAATTATAAAAACATACTAGGCATTTATACTTGGTCATATGCATGGATGCATCTATTTTTGATGGTCTTGTTTTTTTGCTAGTCTAAAAAGTGGAAGTCAACAAAATTTTCAATTATGGCAAGCAAATAGTTCTAACTTCTCCCCTGATTGATTGTCGAATGCTCACCTGGCGTTATCAAATTAATTTGAGTGAGAAACAATACCGTTCAATTGACTCAGATCCAAAAGACAACCAGTATCTAATTTTCCACCTCCAAGATTTTTACATATGTTTCCAATCGAACAGGATGAAAACTTGACAGTTGATACCCGATTGTATTGGGATGCCATTATATACCCTTGTCCTTCGTCTGTTGCACATTTATTCGTTGAGAATGGACAACATTGGTCCGATTGATCACAACTAGATCCGCAATCATGTATCGCTCCGAAACTGTTTTTATTGGAGATCATGTAATTGAATATCATGAAGTGAACGTTTAATTTCAAAATGATAATAATCATCGCATGGTAAAAAAACAAAAAAACAAAAAAACCATTAATTTCTCCTAGAGCATTTTATTTTATTTATTTATTTATTTATTTTTGAAGAAAAGGAACTAGTGAGGGAGAAATTTTGACGAAACTTGTGTGCTATTTCATGAGCCATGACTTGCCATTCATTAGGAGTAGCAGAAGTGATAGCGGTACCACTGGTTGCTCGGCTGAGATTAGTGGTAGGAGCCCTAGTGCTATAAATTTCATCGATAGTTCCTACTTGGGTATTGATTTGACACAAAGTTCCTAGTGAAGCCAAACCTACTTCTTCACCACTGGGACAATCAGTCATTCTGGAATTTATGATTTGGAGATTAGTTCCAAAGTGAGTGATTTGTTTGGAAATAAATGCTAGCTGTAATTTCAAATTTCAGAAAGAAAAAAAGAAAGACTCACAAGTGCCATAGTCCTGCTCCATCACTAGAGCGCTCATTGGCTCTCCACTTACTAAATGCATTTAATCTAGCATCAAGATTCAGTCCTCCTTGAGAGCAGTCGACATTCCAAGGGATAACAGGATCGGGATATGAGGGACAAGTGGGATTTTGAATAAAAAGTTCTACAATTGAAAAGGAAATATTGAATGTAGAAAGATACAACTGGGAAATAGAATTCAAATTATTTAAAATAGCATCTCTAGCTGATTCTTGTGTTTGATACCTTTTAACATAATTACAATCTGCTGCTATGCCTATCTTAATTAATTTTCTTGTCTTTGGACATCCTTCAATTGATCCTATTGAAGTTCTCAATGCTCTCATATCCACTTGATTTTCTCCTGTCGTACTATCATTTAACTGCCGCTTTCTAAGAAAGATTTGTTGTGTTCCAGAACTTTCTCTGTTTACAAAGTCCTAAATAAATGGATTTAAACCAAAAAAGTTCATTCACCGGAAAATCAAAGGAACAATAGCTTCATCAAAATTCATGTCGAGAAAGCAATAGTGGTGGAGTGGGAACTTGCCTCCTTCCATGCGATCAAGCCGCCTGTGGGATGGGAGTGCGATCTTGTTAACCAAACCTCAGTTGGACGACGCAGGCGATGGAATGAATCGAACGTTCGGACGTGCCAAATCTGCTCGTTGGTCTCAAAGCTACCTTCCCAAACGAGATTCTCGGCCAGGTTATTCAGCCCGAGAATTGTGCCGGTGATCCGGTGAATTAGAATGCGAGCCGGTCCGAGAATCTTGATAGACTCTGGTTTGGCATCAATATACCTTAGACTATAATAATTCTCAATTACCCACCCAGAGTATGCGAGAACCTGGCCAAATGCTTCTTCGGCCCCTGGCGATGAGTCTTCGGGTTTATGATAAAGTATTCGCGCTTCTGGATGCACCAAGTTCATTGTAGGATAAAGTAACAAAGTAAACGAGTTGTTAACCAACTTGTCAAATTGTAAATTCCCTTGCGTCTCTTTTTCGTGCGACTGATCGTTTGTCGAATTTAACTCCTCATGTGATTCATTTGATACTTTCACTTTCATCACTATCCATTCATCCTTTCCTAAAAGCTTCTTCACTACATCTTCACCCTCGCTTACCCTCATCATCTGTCTCTGTGCAGTTCCATTCAGACTTGAGTTAGATATTAAACTTGAACCTAGTGTCTCTATCTTAACTTCTGTGATGTGATTTGCTCGCTTGATAGGCTGAGATCTCTTGGAAGAACCTGTATTTTTATAGACATTAAGAAGATCAGTCGATTAATGTTTTAATTTTAATTTTTCAAAATTTGTTCTGATCTTATTTCACTCACCTTTAACAGGGTTTACAGATGAAATGATGCAAATAACCAACCAGATGACAACCAATTGATAAACTTTTGATGCCGGATCCATTTTTCTCCTTTATTCCTTTGTCGACATGTGAGAAAACCAATAACAGTATTCTAAAAAATTTAGGATGAAAAAAAAAAAAATTGTGTAATTTAAATTTGGAATGAAATCTTGTCAAGGTTAATTGAACAATTTCTATGAACACAAGCAAAAAAAAAAAAGTCTTTGTGAGGTAGTTTTGATTTTATGAGCCGGTAGTGAAATATGTCTAAGAAGTTAAATTTTCGTACAAAAGTGAAACAACAGATGAATTTTAAAAACAACAAAGTGTCGATAATGAAGGTTATATCAAGCTTATGTATAGTTCTGGCCACTTGATAACACATGAAGAGAAGGGGTTTTTGATGCAAATCCGAGAAAATAAAGTGGAGACCGAGTTGTCAAAACAGATGTCGAGAGTAACATGGCAACCAGCTGATTACTCTTTCCTGTTAACGCACACGACAGGTGTCAACTTAAATTGTACTCATGGAGGTGATCCCCTGAAACTCCCCGATGGGGTTCTTGGGGTTCTTGAGGGTGGGGTTTGGGACCAAGTTATAGCTAGCTGTCGCACACTCTTCTAGACAAATTGGGGGACTGAAAAAAAAAAAAAAGGAAAAATGACATCATCAACAGAACAAAAACCAAAAATAGAAGAAAAAATAACAGATAAATTATTAGTAGAAAAACACATCAAATATATACAATCACTAGATCAAGTTAAGCAAAAATTCAATATTAATGATTTCATAATCAAAAATATAGAAAATATCAACTAATTTAAAAAACGAACAACTTAAACAGAATAAAGATCATATATCATATCATCTAACAGAACATTTAAGAATGAATGGAATTTATTGGGGTTTAACATCTTTATTTTTATTAGGACATCAGGACGCATTACCAAAGCAAGAAATGATAGATTGGGTCATGACTTGCTGGGATTAAAAAAAAAAAAAAATGAAAATATCCAGTAAAAAAACTAAGAGAATTCATTTTTATTATTTTTTATTTTTATTTTCAATCTTAGTTATTTTCAAACAATGTCTCACCTGGCTCTGAATTTTTTTTATATATCTTTTTATCCCTGCTGATGATAATTGCTTTTTTTTTTTTTTTTTTTCTTTTTTTCTTTTTCTTTCCTGATAATCTTTTTCCGTTCTTTCAAGGGTGGATTTAGTCCTCATCCCGGACATGATGCTCATATTCATTCAACGCTTAGTGCCATTCAAATTTTGGTTATGCAAGATGCACTCGATAAGCTTGAAAAGACTAAGGTCATCAATTGTTCGTCAACACACCACCTTTATTATATCTGCTTCAATTTTATCTTGTGTCTACATTTTTCCCTTACGTTGCTTTTTTTTTTTGTATGCATGACTAGATATCCTTTCACTCTATGATCCTGAAAGAGGCTCATTTTCTGGCGATAGTTGGGGTGAAACGGATGCTAGATTTTCCTATTGTGCTGTATCTGGATTAGCTTTATTGGGTGAATTAGAAAAATTGGATAAAGATCGTATTGTGAATTTCATAGCTCGTTGTCGTAATTTTGATGGTGGTTTCGGAATGATTGAGGGTGCTGAATCTCACGCTGCTTATGGTTAGTTCCTTCTCTGCCTTTTTTTTTTTTGCTATGTCATTTTTTTATTTCATTTTTTGTTTCCTATTAAATTAATTCATGAATCTAAATAACTTGGTATATTCTTCCTACTTATTTATTTATGTATTAATTTAATTTAATTTTTTGTTTTTTTGTTTTTTGAACTGAATTGCAAATCGATTAGTTTGGACATGTGTGGGGACACTAGCAATTCTGAACCGACTTGATGTGGTAGACAAGAATACATTAGGATGGTGGCTAAGCGAGCGACAAGTGCCAAATGGAGGTCTAAATGGACGACCTGAAAAACTTGAAGATGTAAGTGAATTCCTTGTTTAATTTTATTTTGTCTAGAAAGTGTTTTTCATGAATTTTGTTTGATAACCTTCTTTTCTTTTAATTTTCTTTATCAATTAGGTTTGTTACTCTTGGTGGGCACTTGCTTCGTTAGAAATTATTGGGAAAACTAAGTGGATCGATCAAGTCAAGCTTACATCTTTCATCTTATCCTGCCAAGTTGAGTTTCTTTATTTTGACCCTCTTCATCTATTTGGTTCCTTAAATTGATGAAAAATAAACAATCAAAAAAAAACCTCTCGGATTACAGGACCCTGATTCAGGTGGTATAGCTGATAGACCAGATGATATGCCCGACGTTTGGCATACTGTGTTTGGTCTGGCAGGACTCTCAATGCTCGGTTATTCAGGCTTACAAGCTGTAGATCCTATTTTTTGTATGCCAGCTAAGTTTACAAAAGGTTTAATTGAACAACCAAGTTTGACCAAATCAAACTAAAGAAGCAAGAATTACTTGATTTTATTAAGCCATTTTGATGATTTTGTTTTCTTTCTTGTTCTTACAGTCAACTTGAGTTAAATTGTAACTTGGTTAATTGCAAAGTTTCTTTCTGGTATCATATGATTTATCTCACTGGTCAGATTTTAGTGTTGCACAACAAAAATAAACAAGGAACTAACTTTTGTGCAAGTTAATGTACATGGAAAAGTTTTAGTTAATTTAAATTTGATGAAGGACGAGCAATTGCTAATATGTAGTCATATTTTTTCATTCTTCTGGGATGGAGATTCGTTTGAATCAATAAGATTTAGCTTACATACTAATACATATACATCGATGCATAAAAGAAAAGAAAGATGACATAAATAATGAAATGATACTTTTTTTTTTTTTTTAATTTTGTTTTTATTCCCCAATGATAATGTTAGTATAAAAAAAAAAAAAAAAAAAAAAAAAAAAAAAAAAAAAAAGACGAACAAGAAGAACAAAAAAGAAATAAACAAATGGGTATAAAAGGTTCAAGAGAGAGAAAGATGTAGAAGATTAATTGGAATCAAACGAAGAATCCCAAGGGTGATAAGAGTATAAGAGATAATCTGAATCAAGATCAGTTCTTAGAGGAACTGAAAGAAAAAAAAACCACCAAACCAAAGAAAGAATATTAATAAATCAATCAAGAAAAACGATAAAAGGAAAGAGAAAAAGAAGAAACTCAACGAATCCAACCGATGAATTTTTTACCCATGACAGTTTGCCAATTACGTTTAAAAAAGTAAAATTTGAATTTAAATTGATAAAAAGAAAAGGAAGAAGAAGCAGAAGGGTTGAATTTAAATTTCATAAAGGGGAGATGACTATGAATTGAATTATCAAACGTTTGCTGTTGCTGATGTTGTGCTTGTCTTTGATAATAATTAATTAAATAATTAATTCTAAAAGAATTGAATCGATTCATAATGAAATGTTTGAGTTTCAATTTAATTAAAAATTTATTGAAACGAGTTGGTTGATGATGATCAAAATTCAATTCATTATATAATTTAAAGTGTTGTTGTTGATCTTGATTAAAATTTAAAATTTTGGAATTCATTAATTGTTTTATGAATTTCCTATTTGACATTTGTTCTAAAGTGGTTGCATTATGGAAAATTAGAAAGAAATGATTAAATAATAATGGCATCAAAAAACTTGTAAATATTGTCAAAAATCCAATCATGATATATATTTGCATTAAACCTTCTTCACTAAAAAAATTTCTTCTTCCTATATCATTTATATTAATATCATTATTATCATTCAAGTATCGTCGTCGTCTTTGGTTACTTTCGTTGGCCTTAATTACTAAAATTACGAAGAGTGTCACACAATATAACGTGCAAAGTTGTAAGAAATTCATAACTAATGAAGAAAAATCATCATGTCAGTCATTCTTTACACATGTTTAATATATAAAAAAAAAAAAATTGAAAGAATAAATAAATACTGACAAAATTTGTAGTTATGAGCTCCGACACATCTCCCAACCCAAGGACAGCTATGAAAAAAAATGAAAGGGGGAAAAAAAAATCAGCTAAAAAAAAAAAAAAAAAGGGGGGGGGGGGGGGGGGGGGGGGGATGTCGAGAACAAACTGATGATCCATTTTAAGGACGCAAGTGTTACAAATCCTACAATGATGAACTCTAGGGGGCTTTAAAATCCTGCAAATTTTGCAATATTTGGGAGTAGGAGTAAAAACATTATCATTGTGATGCTGTTGGTTAAGTTGATTTGGGGATAAATTTAAAAATTGTGAGTCTAAATGATTAGTAAATTCTTGAATTAAAAACTGATTTAATTTCGTATGTGATTTTAGAACTTGAGAAATGGTGAGTTTTTGTTTGTTTATTTTTTCATGAAATGTATTTGAATGGGTATTATCAGTTAGGTCGGGTTCAGTTTTGTTGAGGATTGAAGGGGATGGTGGGGAGAGATGAACATGTGGAATGGTAAGATTTGGTTGGAGGTGTGATTGATGATGAGAAATAGATTGATGATGATGAGGATTGATATTGGAGTGATATATGAGTTGGGGTGATATAGATTGAAGTGGTGTTGAGGAAGTAAATTCAACTCTGGTTAAATTGCTATCTTGAGTTGCTAGGGATGAGACGAGAGTAGTGAGTATAGTTTGATGGTTATGAATGAGATTTGTATTATTGGTGTTGATTGGGGAATGAATTGGGTTGATTTGATGTGATGATGTTAGGTTAATTGATGAATGATCACTTTCTGTGTTGGTATGATTAATTGGATTGTTTTGAATTGATTGTTGAATTTCTTGTTCTTGTTGTTGTCTTGGTTGTATTGTTGGTTTGAGATGTTGAATAGCCAAACCAGCGGGAGTGAGTAGTATACGTAAAAAAGCCTAAAAAAAAAAAAAAAAAAGAATAATGAAATGATCAAAAGTGTTTTCTTTATTTTTTCATTTTTTTTTTTTCTTGTACAAATTTGATTTCTTACCCAGATTAAGATGAAACTGAGATGGTAGATTGAGATGATGAGTATGATAATTTGAGTTCGGTTGAAAGGGAATTGGTTGTTTATTGAATCGATTATGATTTGTGTGATGAAAATGTATTGTGAATAAATGAAGAGAGCGACAACAAGACAGATGAAGAAGATTCGTTTCATCATTTTTATTTATTAAAAATTAAAAATTAAAAAAAATTACAATTAACTTTCATATTAACAAAGAAGACTGTTTAAGCTCTAATGCTACTTCTAACATGCATTGTAAATATAAATCTACATTTAATTTATTACTCTTATTTCTTTTTAAAGATGAAAATGTGGAATTAATCGAACTTCTAGCATGAGCTAATAATGGTAATCTTCGTAAAGATCGTCCTGACATTCCCTACATGATATTTTATACATGCACGCAATAATTAAATTAATCTAGTTATTCTTCCAATTCAATCTTTAATTCAACTTACAGATGCAACTTCAGAGATTTCCAATAATTTCAAAGAAGATAATCCACTTTTTTGTGCGCTGACTGTGACCCTTTTATCATTATTTTCATCATTTCCAATCCATGTTGACTGAGTAGTGACTGGATTCTTAATGCTAGTTTGCTCTGTCATTTCTTCTCTAGCCATCAAAGCTTCCTTATGATCCAAAAATTTCTGTTATTTTTAATCAAAAAATAAAAAATATAATTAATTTTTATCAATTGTGAATACGTTGAATGATATTTCATCTTACCCTGGGCATCAAGATTTGAGTCTCAATTAACTCTTTTAAACATGTTTGTAAGATCCAATAAATTGCTTCAGAAGAGGGTAGAGGAATAAATTGTTTAATGTCTGCGCGATCTAGGAAAGCATCATCTACATATTTACATGAAAATATAATGAATAAATAATAAAAATAGAGCACTAGATTTAGATGAAAGTATATGGGGTTGAGTGAGTCACACATACCAATAGATCCTGTCAAATTTGAAGTGGTCAAGACCAAGACATTCTTATAATGTCTCAACTTATCAAGTGCTGTTAAGAGTGAATTGACAGCCTGGAAAAAAAAAAAAAAAAAAAAAATTCATGGAAAAGGTTTATGAATAATTAGATGGAGTCAGTTTCAACAAAACTAGATTTTATATATTTCCAATGAAAATGGTTAATCACCCTTAGTGCATCACTAGGTTCACCTCCTGAAGTACCACTCGACCGGCATCCCGCTAGACTTTCAACCTCATCTATTGATTTTTTTTTTAATAATAAAATTAATAAAATCATTTCAGTCAAAACCAAAAAAAGCTATGTATATTGTGACAAGATTTTTAAACTGACCAATAAGAACCAAGACAAACACATCCGAATCCTCTGCAATTTGTTCAATTTTAGTGAATAAACTATGAACTAATTTACCACTTTCACTAAACCATTTTGAGAATAAAGAATGTGAATTGATTTCAACCAATTCTGTTTTTTGATATCTATTAATATTCATGATTATTGTCAACAATCAAAAATAAAAATAAATAAATAAAATGATGGCTTAAATATAACCCATGATCTAATATAAAATATAAAAACCTCACATGCCAGATAATCGAATCGAGACTTTTTGTGCAAGTGATTTACATAACGATGTCTTCCCTGTTCCAGGTGGTCCATGTAATAATACTATTCGATGCCATGCTATTAGATTTTGATTCACATTTTGTCCCGCGAAAATGATCGAGGAATAACTAAATAAGATATTTTCCGAAAAAATAAATAAATAATAATAATAATCATGAGAAATTGAATTTAGGAGTCAACTTTTTTTTTAGTATTTATATTACTCAAACATATAAGTATTTCATTCGACAAAGAAATTAGAACGGAAAAAAAGAAAAGAAAAAAACCAGGCGGATGATTCTGACATGTAATTCAATAATTTGGTTTTGAGGCCGTTTTCATAAATCAAACTTTCCCAAATGCCTTCCAATCGATTAGCAGGTAATTTGATTTTTGAAGCAGCCACGTCACCAACGGATTCGTCATCATTGTCATGAGCTTCATGACTTAGCTCGGATGAATCAATTGGATTTGCACATAACATAGTAATCTGATCTTCTCCCTCTAGAGGTAATTCGTATACATGTATGTGTAGATTTGATGATCGAACAGGTACTAATGATAATGGATGGGCTGTGTAGTTTATTCATCACATTTTTTATTTTGTTGGAAGGAAAAAAAACAAAATATTTGGAAATTAAAAACTTGTCTTAAGAAATTTGTTAACATTTATATGATTATATTTATTCCTACCACATTCTGCACAGTATACACTATACACTTGATCTGCGAGGAATTTGAGATCTTGCCAACCAGGTATAGGAGCTTGAGTTTGTAAAGTGGTAAAACTTGATTTATTTATTTTATAATCCATCACAGTCAAATAAATGGAGATACGTGCTTGTAAATTCCTTCTTTTTTGTTCTCGAGACGTATACCAAAAACATCTAAAGGCGTAATATATTTGCTTTTTGGGGGGGGGGCTTACTTGTCATTGATATATTTCCCAATAGCATTGTGTACTGTGTGATACAAAATAGTGGAATTGGATCGTAATCGAACTTCAACTTGATTTGAAAAAAAATGAAGTGGTTTTAATCAACAGTGTGTTCTTAATCAAGAAAAGCTACTATGATTGGACTGACTATGCAATGAATATTTTGATTCATTCAAGCCATCCTCTTCTTCCTCTTCATTCTCAAAATGATCTTTTTTTTTTTCTAGAACATCTTCATCCTTAGATTCCAATTCATCCCTTTCTTCTTCATCCCCGTCTTTTTCTTCTTCTTCTTCTTCTTCATCTTCTTCTTCATCTTCATAATTACTATTATTATTATTGAGTTCCGTGATTGAACATTGATCTAATTGAGATCTATCAATATCATTTCCATCGATTGATTTCATTTTTTCACTAGTCCCTAATGAATCTAATGCAGTAGAGCAGTTGCTGGTCATGTTATATGGATCTATCAAGGTTCAACAAAAATCAATTTTATGCTTAAAATTAGTTAAATATATGATCCGAGTTATAAGTATACAACTAATCTGCTATGATGCTTTTAATCAGAGCTAAGAATTTCATAAAGAATGAGGGATTAAATTGATGTTGAATTTATGTGATATCTTTGAAATATAAGGAAACGAGAAATAACGTACGTCCTGAAAAGCGTTGATTTTAATAGGCTTGAATCAACGATGCTATTCTTGAACAGATCTAATAAAATCCAACAAATTAGTTTATTGATCATTCATTTCTACTCAGTATTCTACTCACCATCTTTTTGTAGTCTTCTATTTGACTAGCTCGGCTTGAATGGATTGACTGATTTCAATCTGTTGACCGTTTTTCACTGGCTTAGCTAAGTTTTACTGTGACATGTATACTACCATACGGCAAGCGGGGACTGTCATACGTGAATTGCTTTGAATCACCAAAAAAATTATAAGAGCATCTCCACCGGGGATGCGAAACTCGGTTGCTATCCCACATGTTGCACCCAAACACTTAAAATTTTGGTCCACCCGGGCTGCTATCTGGGTATGGGGCTTTGAATCACCAAAAAAATTATAAGAGCATCTCCACCGGGGATGCGAAACTCGGTTGCTATCCCACATGTTGCAAACACTTAAAATTTTGGTCCACCCGGGCTGCTATCTGGGTATGGGACTAGCTTAACACAAGCCCCGCGATCAGAGGGCCTGGGTAACCTAGGCTGGCCCTGCGTGCCACTCGCAAAGCGAGCCTCCGAAAGAGGGGCTTGCCCCTAATGTCTCTCATTTGGTGTGGAAGCGGGGAAGCTTTTGGTGGAATAATCCCCCCCCCCCCAATGCATCGACTTCCTGCCGCATATTTCATCTTTTGGGGGAATAATCCCCCCCCCCCCAATGCATCGACTTCCTGCCGCATATTTCATCTGCCTGTTGGACCATTTGATAGGCCTCGATAAGGCCTATCAAATGGTCCAACACACATCCCCCCAGCACCAACTGAACCCAATGCAGAATAGGACAAGAAGTTATATTTTTTCATGTTATTTGAGCCTGCGTATCCTGTATTTTTCCCCTTGAAACATACCTCTTGTATTTCTCACCTGTATTTACCTAATTCCATATTTTTGTGTAGTAGTGTTATACCCATATTATCCTTCCATGTAATATCTCGAGTTATTGGATGTGTTATGTATAATGTATAACTCCTCAAAATCATATCATAACAATTTGGAATCAACTTATTAGAAGCTTCAAAATTGTGATCCTCAAGAAATGGCTCACATGAACCCGTCTGAATCACAAACCAACATGAACCTGTCTGCATCTCAATCTGACATAGACCAATCACAAACTCCATCACAGCCGCGCCTACGATCATCAGAAGATCAAAAAATTCTGGACATTTGCAGAATGATGAACGCGGCACCATCGAAAATTACCCCCAAAGCCTTTTTCATGAGGTTCCTCACATCAGCCAATTCAGATATTGCTTACCTGCGACGCCATTGGGGACAAAGCAAAGGTGTTGCATCATCCATGGATTTAACTCAAACCCTCCAGAACGAAATCCACAAGTCCCATGAGGGACGCAACTCGTGGTCTAGCTTCATTAAAGATGAGGTAAGCTGGGCTTGTCTCATTTTTAATACATCTCATTTTTAAGTTTCTCATTTTTAAGGATGCCCATAAACTGAAATATTATGGTGTGTGTTGGTACCAGGCCATCAGGATTCTGTCGTCTGAGAACCCACCAAAGGGAAATTACCCAGATGGCTGCTACCACCAAGCCAGCCTCGCTACCGTCGATTTCTTCTCAGTTGAAGAGAAGGCCCAGCATGACTCACTTCTCATCACGCGTGACATGCCATTTCTTTTCAATATTCTAGTGGGAATGCTTAAAACCTCACCAGTTGATTCGGAATTGGAGGAATCAGAAGACCCTCACAATTGGCCTGACGGGGATTTGGCTGACCTCCCAACAGCCGTGGGTGGTTTTGATTATCAGACTGAACATCTTGATGCCAAAGCACGTGCATCCCATTGATTGATCAGGGTGAGTGGTGCTCTATGATTCCAGCTAGGCAACAGCCACAACTGATCTCTAGCAGCTGGGTACCTAGGTCGTAACTACGGTGTGCTCGATAATGGCTTTCACCCGGAACCGTCGCCACAATGCCCTCCAGCTGCACAATTCTGTACAATTTTTTGCCTGCGGTGTGTCAGAGAGGATACATGAATATTTTAATTACATTGGATTGACTGCCTCACACAGTTGTGGTTTGAGTGCCATGAAGGCCTTGTCAAACAAGAGTGCAGCGATACTAAAGAAGGAAATGGTCCTCCGTAGCGGATTTCCCATTGGCCCGTCAATATGTATTGACAACATTGACATCAAGCAAAAGGTCCATCAAATCTCAGTCGGTAATCACTCTCATACGTTCTGTGGCACCTGGGGGTACATACACCTCCCAAATTTCAATATCCTCAAGACCCTGGACCTATCTCAACTGACCCTCGATGCTTACCAAAAATCTATCTCCCAACTGGACTCAATGCAGATACAGCCATATATGTTCCTTCCCAGTATCAATGAGCAAGAAATTGAACGCAAAATATGGCTTTCACAGATAGCCAAAGTCCTTCTAGATTATCTAGCTATCCCAACAGACCAATCAACCGCTATCTCTATTTTACCGCCCATTGTCGAGCAATTAGGGCACAAAAGGCCGGCCCTTCACATGATGAAGCTCATGGACGCTTCAGACAACTCCGCCGAAGGAATTGGCCAAGTTTTCCACTCCATAATTCAACAGACAGGACTGAAGCCTGAGGATTTCTATGCTCGTTTCCAGCCCATGGATGGTGATTTGGGGACCATCCAGAATTTTAACTGCTTGAGGACCCAGAGAGCTCCAAATGCTTTCCCCCAAAACTGTATGGATAACATCTTGTTTCAATTGGGGGCATCTCATACCCTGTGGAACATTGCTTCAAATATCTTTACTCAACATTTTGGTGACCCCAAGGACAGGGAAAACTGTGGTGCTTGGCAGCATCTGGAGGCCTTAGGGTTCCCAGCCGAAAAAGCAATCCAAAAAAAGGATTTTACACTCATGGTGAACCAAATGGAACGGGTTTTTGAGGCCATGTTGTATTACTGCCTGAGGTTAGTGTTTCCTGATCGTTTTCCCATTACCAGAATTCAAGTATTTTGCTGGAATTTGTCATTCTTCAGGGTGATTTTGAAGAACCACTGCAGTCAGATTGGAAAAGAGCAATTGCTACTCCCTACCGATCGATGGAACCTGGTCGTTAGTCAATGTTATGAGCAATTCTGCTCCCCGGTTGCACGCAAAAAGGCTTCCGAGAGAGATTCACCCAAATTGAGCAACACATTGATCCAGTTGCACAATTTTTCCTCAGTATCTGAGGCCAAACAAGCAATGAATTCCAGAGATGTGGGCCGACTCATATTAGTTTGGAAGAAGTGGTGCCTAATGGCACAGGCTCTCAAAGGCATTACCAACTATTCCAGCTATCTGCCTTGCATGGTCCTGCTCCTTACAGTAATTTTGCCACCCTCAATGCGGAAATACCTCAAACACAATTTATTGGCATCTCCCAGCGGAAGGCCAGGACATTTGTAGCAAAAGATTTCTGGCTAGAAATACAGAACTACTGGCTTAAGTTCTTCTACAATAAGAGTGGCATGGGCACCAAAATTGACCATCTACAAGACATATTCTCAGTTAATATTTTCTTGGTATGTCTGATTGCTCATTTTCTAACTCATGGTAATGATACTCAATAATTTTTGTCACCTACCGCTGGTGAACAGTTACAGAGCATGTTCAACTCACTAAAGAATGATTGTGGTGCCAAGGTTGTTCACCAATCTCATCCTAACTCCATCCCACCTTGCTCACTCGACATGTTTGTAATGATTGGCAACAGTTGTGACATATTGGACCAGTACACTCAGAAGCGTCACTATATAGTTGCCCCCGTGGAAAACAGCTACTTAGTTGGCATTAATAAAATGAAAATGACAATTCGCGGGACTGACCCTGAGCTGCAAAAGTTCAAGAAGAACATCACTTCTCAACAAAAACACCCAGGCGATTCAACCCATGATGCTAATGAGCACTCTGTAGAGGTTGCTGATGATTCATACTGCTCTCTAGATATGTGAATGTCATTGCAAATCATATCATCTATGTATTTATTGGTAATTTCTGTCATCATTTGTGCTTATTTTTATATTCAGTTAATCTATTTATTTTTCTGAGATAAAAACTCTTGGAGAATCTGTTCAATTTGCTTCTTTCATGCCAAAATGTGATTGGCCTTCTTCAATTTTTTCTCTTGCATATCTAATGATCTACGATGACTGGCCTTGGCCACTAGTTTCTTCTTTCTTAGAGGACCACTTGCAGCCCTCTTGGGGCCTTCTTTGGGTGAACTGGCACGTGTGCCATTGCCCAAGTCATCTAAATCTTTTGCTTGTTTGGTTTGGGAAGTGTCCATGGCGCCCGCCTTGGCCTCCTGCTTCCCCTTGAAGTCGGTGATCCAAGAAAAAAACCAATCTGACTCCCCAGGGAAGCAGTCACCGCCAATGATCTGCCTGAGGCCCTTTGGGTTTTGGATATGGTCCAAGTGGGAAAGAATGACCTCACAATATTGCTTGTCAAATATATCCAAAATATGTATCATCACACCATGACCAAACTCTCTTTGGTAGAAATTGGTCAGGTCCCCGATGAGGAGAGAAGCAAAATTATCTATCTCGGGTTCATCTTGTTTGGTGAACTTTCTTTTAGAAATGGCCGTTGTGGGATTTATATTTGTGTTCGGTAGCGGTGGCAAAGGTAGAGAGGCATGCAGAGCAGTGGAAAGCATCGTGAAAGCTGATCGAATAGCTTTGGCAAAGATGGAAAGTATCTGCAAAGTTAGTCGCCTCAGGATATACTAAACACGGAGGGAAAGTGGAAAGTATGGTTTGCGGGGCTGAGCAGTGGTGCGGATTAGGCAATCAGACGTGGGTTACTCAGGAAGGTGCTGCAGGGTAGATCAGTGCTAAGGGCTGCGGATCAGCAGGGGAAGGGGAGGATCGTTCAGCGGATAACAATCTGAACCGGTGGGCTGCGAGAAGTAGGGTGGTGTCGGTCGGCAGTAAGGGTTCCGGAAGTAAGGCGGATGCGGGATTGGTGATTAGGGCAAACAGCTGCGGAGACGGAAACCGGGGGGTATCGGAGGAACGGGGTGCGGGAAGGGAAGGGAGGGAGGGAGAGTTGTAAATAGGGGATATATATCATACAATTTTACATGACAAAAATTTTAACTATTACATTTAGAAAACGCATCTTTACATTTGGTTGTTACAACTCATTTACACTTGCAGGAAGATCGTTGACCAAGACTCTTAGGGAGAGAAACTGTGGAAGCGCGAGGGAATAAGAAAGGGCCAACTTGTTTGGGGTTCTTAGTCTAGAGCATAAGTTTCTCTTAGATCTTGGTTCACTAGTCTTATCAAGCAGAATCATCGAGTTCTGGAACCTGCGGAGAGTCTATTTTGTGTGCGGAAACGGATTATCTTTCCACATATTGGGGGTCTGGCCGGGAACTCTTTTTGTTTCGTAAACGGACTCTTGGGAAAGCAAGGGTTCAATGTTTCTTTTATTTTGTTTCTTCTATACACTTCAACTATTGGAAATGGGCGACGAGGGTGTGTACTTGCCAATGGCGGTGGTGTCAAATTTGTCAATGCAAACTCCTTTGCATCGAGGTGGAATGTTGGCGGCTGGACAAGGTCCACCACCAAAGGGGAAGTCATCTTCTCGGGCTCAATGCAAACTCCTTTGCATCGAGGTGGAATGTTGGCGGCTGGACAAGGTCCACCACCAAAGGGGAAGTCATCTTATCAGGCGCCTGTGATGGAAGACAAGGTGTCAGATGACACAATGGCGGGCAAGAGGCAAGTTAAGCCGAGGGGTGCGGGGGTAAAGATCCGGCCAAGAGATTATCCAGGGGTCCGTTTCAGTGTGGAAACGGTGGATCGATTTCTCCTCTGATTCGAGGAGGCGGCGGATCAAGAGGGAGTGACGGGTGTTGATATGGTCCGTCAAATAGGAAACTTCATTCCTTCCAAGGACGACCTTCAGGACGTGGAGGAAATGGAGGGGTACGAGTCTCGGGATTGGGACAAGTTAAAGGAGGAAATTCTGGAGAAATGGGGTAATCAGAGGCAGCGGTTCAGGGAGGTGGATCTGGATCGATTAGCGGCGGAGAAGGCGGGAAACGGCAGAATCAACAGTCGGGAGGAGTTTGACAGTTACGTTTCGGCTTTTGATTGAATCGTCAAGTACCTCAATTGAAATGAGGTAATTATTGGTGCTCCGGCTTCTGTTAAGCGGAGTTTCCTGCCCGGGTTAGCCTTGCCAGTGCAGGAAAGGGTTCAACACCGTTTGTATACGATGAATCTCATCCGAAGGTCGAGGGAAGGTGGCATTCTCCTTCCGGATTTGAAGGAGATTAAGGAGGCTGTCAGGTCGGAGTTCGACATGATGGAGCTGATGGAGGAGAATGGTGGGGAGGTGATTGTTCCGACGGTTAAGGAAAAGACTAAGACAAGTCTGAAGCCGGAACCAGTCTTGTCGGTGGAGGTATCAGAGTTGGCGGATTTGTTGAAGGATCTCAAGCTCCTGATGCAAAAGGTGGTGCAGAAGAATTTGGGTTCTTCTTCCAAAGCACAGGGCTCATCGGGTCCAACGGTGGGGCAAGGGTCAAAGCCTAACCCGGAGGATGCTCCGCCTTTTGATCCGAAGATCACCTGTAAGTATTGTGGGGTGGTAGGTCATTGGCACAACTATTGTGCTGATTTAACCGCTGATTTGAATGCGAAACGGGTTCACATTTATCGGGGCAGCTTCCATTTTCCGGGTCATTGGGATGATGCTATCAACGCGGCAGTTCTGAGGGACTTGGTGCGGGAGATCTTGGCGGGTTTGGCAAGAAAGAAGCCGGAAGTTCAGACTTCTAGCGGTGTGGTTGTGGGATTGGAATGGCGACCACCAGCAGTGCAGGCGGAAATTTGTACAGTCAAGTCGGACGAGAAGGTTATGTTTGGAGGGTTAGATCGTGTTCCCATGGAAGTCGACACTCCAAGGAAGGAAAAGGCTAAGCCACCCGCTGGGATAGCGGCGGGGGTGGGAAAAAGAAGGCGGCCGAGTTGGCTTGACGCGCTTTAGGTTCGGACTCACCGGTTTCTTTGAGTATCAGGGAACTGGCGGCGGTATCACCTATGATGGCGGAGGAGATGATTTCGGTGAGCAGGGAAAGTGCTGGGTTAAAGGCCGAAGGGAGTCATGCGAACATCTCTTTCGATGTCAAATCGGGCGAATGTTGTCGCCCCGAGACGGAACCGTACGCCGAGGTGAAATCCGATATGTTTTCCTGTCCTCTTGGTTACGTTCAGATGAACATTGGGGATCAACAGGTATGGGCTATGATTGACAGCGGGTCGATGGTCAATCTCTTGCCGGAGGAATTGGTTCGGGAGGTGGATCTGGTGAGACGGCAGGATAATATTGGTCTTCGAGGTATTGGCAGGCAGGAGTGTCATGTGGACGGGGTGGTAGAAGGGGAATGGGTGGAGGTTGTTGAGAAAATAAGAGCTGATTTTTCAGGTATAAGCCGAATGCTCTGTTGACTGAGTTGGCTAACTGGAAGGAAAAGGAAAGTTGAAAGAGTTAAGAATGATTTTAACTCGATGGTTTATTTCATTTCAGAAAACAAGCCTATTTATAGAACTTGCTTACATAAGCAAACAAGAAACAAAACATTTAAGTCAATAGTAAGATTGAAAATAATATAGATAGTAGTATTTTAATAAGTAACTCAATAAGAAAATGGGGCAGGAACTATTAGGCATCTGTGTGACTCAAACAGCCTGAAGGCATTTTTCAGATAGGTACTAAGTGAGTAAGAAGTAGTATTTTTAGATTGATTTATAGTAGAGTAGTAGTTTAATATATTTTTTTATATTAATATTTATAAGTATAGAAGTATAGTATTTAACTACATTTAATTTAGAGTCACCATAATTCGAACAGTTGTGAAGTGCAAGAGGCGGGTATCTTTCCTGGTTTGGAGGACACCAGATAAATGTGAGCACGCGAAACAGATGAGAGTGGCAGACAAACGAAGAAAGGAGATCACCTAATGAGGTGGAAAGAGGATGAAGGAACAAAGTGAGTGAGTATGAATTCCACGGAGCAAGCAAAAAACAAACAAAAAAAAAGAAGCAAATGAAAGAAACACCTTTGGAGGACACCAGATAAATGTGAGCACGCGAAACAGATGAGAGTGGCAGACAAACGAAGAAAGGAGATCACCTAATGAGGTGGAAAGAGGATGAAGGAACAAAGTGAGTGAGTATGAATTCCACGGAGCAAGCAAAAAACAAACAAAAAAAAAGAAGCAAATGAAAGAAACACCTTTGGAGGACACCAGATAAATGTGAGCACGCGAAACAGATGAGAGTGGCAGACAAACGAAGAAAGGAGATCACCTAATGAGGTGGAAAGAGGATGAAGGAACAAAGTGAGTGAGTATGAATTCCACGGAGCAAGCAAAAAACAAACAAAAAAAAAGAAGCAAATGAAAGAAACACCTTTGGAGGACACCAGATAAATGTGAGCACGCGAAACAGATGAGAGTGGCAGACAAACGAAGAAAGGAGATCACCTAATGAGGTGGAAAGAGGATGAAGGAACAAAGTGAGTGAGTATGAATTCCACGGAGCAAGCAAAAAACAAACAAAAAAAAAGAAGCAAATGAAAGAAACACCTTTGGAGGACACCAGATAAATGTGAGCACGCGAAACAGATGAGAGTGGCAGACAAACGAAGAAAGGAGATCACCTAATGAGGTGGAAAGAGGATGAAGGAACAAAGTGAGTGAGGAAAAAGAAAATCGATACAACTGTGTCGAATGAACTAAATACAACACTATGGAAACCTAGAATGTGATGATAATCTAGATGAAACCCTGTTTCCTCCTCTCCATCCCGTGATGTCCTTGTGACATTTGCTTCAACACCCCCCCATGCTTGCTACCCGGTGTCGGCGAAATTAGTTAGGTAGATATTTTGCTGAGCTTTCTTCAATTGGACACTAGAAGTGATCTTGGTAAAGACATCGGCCTTATTGACAGTGGTTGGTACATAGTGAAGACCAAAGGCGCCCTTGTCTAAGTAGTCCCTAAGCCAGTGTAGACGTATGTCCAAGTGGCGTGTTCTTTCTTGAAATATTGGGTTTTCGATCAAGGCGATGGCACCTTGATTGTCGCAGTTGAGCGTTGGAGTCTTGATAACCAACCCGGGAGGAAAGAGAGATCGCAGAGAGTGAAGCATTTGACTTGCCCAAAGGATGTCTTGACCTATTTCGGAGCACGCTCTATGCTCCGCTTCGGTAGTTGAAATGGCAACAATAGGTTGTTTTCGAGACCGCCATTTGATGAGACCATTGAAAAACAGTGCGCTACCAGAGAATGATCTTTTCTCCACGGACTTGCCCCAGTCAGAGTCAGAAAAGCCAACAAGCCGACAAGGTGCATCATCCACAGCCCCAAGAGTGAGACCGAGATGAGACGTTTTTGACAAGTAACGTAAGACGTGAGAAAAATGTTTTTCTTGAGTGCGAACGGGATGAATTAAGAATTGGGAGAGATAAGAACAAGTGAATGCCAGGTCGGGTCGGGTACATTGAACCAGGTAGTTAAGAAGTCCAACCGACCGTTGGTAATTGAATCCATTACTGACCGGGCTTTCGTCTAACGGGGCAGACATGTAATTTAATGGTAGGGGAGTATCGGCAGGTCGACACTTTGGCATGTTGCATTCAGAGAGCACACTCTGAATATATTGATCTTGATGTAATGAGATGGTCCTCTTCTCTCTGTCACGAGTTACCCGCATCCCGAGAATCCACTTGCACGGCCCCAAGTCTTCCATTTCGAAATGAGATTTGATCTTGTTCTTGAAGAATTCTACGTCTCTTCCCCCTATCACCAAGTCGTCAACATGCACGTATACGAAACAAAATTGTGTGGGGTCTTGATGTAAAAATAAACAAGGATCAGAAGGAGTTGAATCGAAGTCAATCGAGTTAAAGAATGATTTCAGGGCCTTGAACCAGCATCGCGGGCTTTGTTTTAGTCCATAAAGAGATTTGTTTAACTTGAGGACTCGATTCTTCGGTAATTGAAAACTGAGGCCTTGAGGAGGTCGGATGTAAAGATCTTCTTCAGGTTCTCCGTTTAAGAAAGCACAACGCACGTCCATTTGGTGTAACTCGAAGTCGTATATGGCAGCCAGACCGAGCATCATCCTAAGTGTTGCGAGTCTCCCGGTGGGCGCGAAGGTTTCAGAGTAGTCAATCCCTTCAACCTGACGAAAACCTCGAACACAGAGCCTTGCCTTGAATTTCAACAATTGACCATTTTCATTGAACTTGCGCCGGAATACCCAAGTGGTGTCCAGTGGTTTTACATTCGGAGGTAATTCGACCGGCTCCCAAACATGATGACGTTCAATGTTGCTTACTTCAATGTCAATGGCTCCCAGCCAATCATTAGCATTGGGAGAAGAAACAGCTTGCTGGAACGTCTTGGGGTCTCTGGCCTGAGTTGGCTCCTGAGCAATGAAATTCGCTCTGCATCTCGTAGGCAAGATATTGCTGGTATCGATGTCCAAATTGATGTTCTTGGGGGCCGTCTCGAAAAAGGGGACGTAAGTGTATCCTTTGGTTTCAGCGGGTTTTAAGGACGATTGGACTGCCGAGTCATCTTCCTCTTCCTCGTCA
>KN361107.1:0-22038 GCA_000785685.1 Uromyces viciae-fabae | reverse complement strand
CCAATTGTTAATGAGCTCAAGTGCGTAAATCTTATGATTTCTGGACCGATTCAGGCGGGTCCTAACTGATGTTATCCCTTTTTGGTGTGCAAAAAAATGTCCAGTAAATTGGCAACACAAGGATGTTTTTCCTATGATGCATCTCTTGATCAAGAAGTTCTTTTGATGGTAATACCTCTTTGCTTCACAGGTGATAGCCCAATGGCTTCAGAGGTAACAAACACCCCAAAACCTGGGTCATCCAACAATCCTTGTCGCCTTTGTCATTTAAAATGCCCACAGGGGGAGGATAAGCACACCATGACCTATGTTCAAGATTTTTTTGGTGTACCAACCCTACCGGCACCTCGAAAATGGACGTCCACCATATCACTCACTCAAGAACTTTGGCAGACCTCCCAAGTTGATACAAACACTGAGTGGCAAAGAAAGCTCCAACTGTGGGGCCTCCAAGACCGCATAAGCATGGAATTAGTTCAACTCAAACGTGAAACTTATAGTGAGAGGTTACGAATCCTTGAAGTGGAGGCTACTCAACCCACCAAACTATACAACCCGTTTATTTTGTTGAAAGCATTCGATGGGACCCTTGACACACCGGTAGAAGTGTTACATGTCATACTCCTTGGATCAGTGAAATATTTATGGAGGGATTTCATGAGAAAGATGAAGGACCCACAGCTCTTGGAAATGGAGGCCAGATGGCGTGCATTTGACATAGATGGCCTGAATTTTGCACCAATTCAACCACGATACATGATTGTCCATAGCAAGAGCTTTATTGGGAAGGAGTTTTGGTTGGCGCTTCAAGCCGCCCCATTTGTCATGTTTCCCTTCATGACGGAACAAGAGAAGGATTTGTGGATGTCTCTTTGCTATGTTGGAAGCGATGTATTCCAAACTAAAATTGAGGAAATGGAAAGTTATCTTAGGATCTTGAAGAATCACGTGGAGCACTTACTATATCATGTTGCGAAGATGTCTGCAAGATGGGCAAACAAGCCAAAGGTGCACATGCTACTGCACCTTGAAGAATCAATCAGAAGATTTGTACCGGCAAGCCCATTTTCAACAGAGAAGTTTGAAAGCTTCAATGGAATAATTTGAAACAGTTCAATACATTCCAATCGCTTGAGCCCTGGCCGCGATATAGCCAGAAGCTTTGTGGACAACAAAATCATGTGTTCCTTGATGTCAGGTGCGCGTTTGTACAACCATGAGGACCAGCAATACTTCAAAGCATCACCTCAGGTCATTGAGCTGTTCCAAAATAATGAACACATTCAACAAGTTATGGGCCTCAGCCAAGAAACACAGGGAAGATACATTCAATACCCTTGTCAGCAGGGGCCCAAAGGACTTCAACCATCAACCATTACCTGAGCAGATTACCTCAAATCCTCAGGACAAATAATAGGGGGTACCAAATCAAGCAGATAGCTGCCCTGAAGCTGAATGAGAAGAACCAAATCAAGGCAGGATCCTTTATATTGGTGTGTATTCAGTCACTGAAATTATGAAGAAAAGTATTGTTAATAACTGAAGAAATTTTATACTTCACAGGAATCTGACCGCCCAGACCAGCCAGGATATTGGATATTTGGAGTCAATATGGGAAACGGCCTCACAAAAATATTATTTTCAAATAAACAAGTGTGTCAAGATGTGTATCCAGCATGCAAATAATATGACTTTAATTTCTAAAGAAGGTAGGAGTGTATGCACTTTGAATGTACAGCATGATTTTATTGGTGGAGAATGTCCAATTCATGCAACAACAATTCATCCAACCAGGCGTCAAGAAGGAGCACGTGTCACACATCATGTTTCTCACTCCAATGCCAATTGATACCTGTTGAATGCTTTCTCCCATCATGCTGAAAGTACCCACCGATATCTGTCTGATAGCACCATTAGACCTGTACCAGAACAAATGAAAAATCTTTCATGCCAACAAGGACTTTATTTGTGGCTGAAGGATATGGGAAGGTAATTGCTTGTTTGAACAGCAATGACCATGTATCTAGAATATATTTTTTAGAATATATTTTGAAATGAAAAGATGTTATTCAATTTGATTAATTATATTTATTTTATTTGTTATTTAATCTGGATAATTTCATTTTTAATTTTGATTTCATTTTTAATTTTGAAATCTCATAACACAACAATTGTTTACTATTAATTTTCAGGTGTGTTTTTGTGTTCAAAATTTTATTAAAACTTTTTATGTTTCAAATAAAAAAAAATAGAAAATAAAAATACAACTTTTATTTTATTTTTATTTAGGGCATTACTAAATTCACTTTTTTTTTTTTTTTGCAGAGATATTATCAATATTTTGATATAATTCAGATTGGTTTCATAGACATATATGTTATCTAGATGTAATTGAAAACAAGATTGGGAATGACAGGTGCAAAGAGGTAAAGAGAATAGGAGTGGATGATCAGAAAGAACAACTTTACTAGATTGCATCGTCACCCTGGGCGCCATTGAAATCCCTGGGTATGTTGTATTTTTCCGGTAGTTGGTCGGAGTGGTCTAGGTCTAAGCTGCCCAACTCAGATGAGCCCAAAATGTTGTCAGAATCAGGGGATATCCACCGGTCTGAGGGCTCGTGGTTCAAACTTGTGCTGAGTTCAGATGACAAATCTTGGTCTTGGGGAGACTGAAGGGAGAAAAAGAAAACATGGCACCCAAGAATTAACAGTGGAAGGATATGGAAGAAAAAGTGACATGACTCACCATGGTTTCAATTGAACGGAATTGATCTTGGTATTCTTGAGAGCATTTTTATTTGTAAAACAGCCCTGGCAACAGCCCTGGCACCATTGGGCAAACTAAGAAACATCCAGCGGAATGAAACATACTCATCGGGGAGGACAAAGAAGCATGTGGCCTGCCTTGTTGAATGAATGATTTATCCAACCCAATCCACCTGTCCAAGTGCATACTGAAGGTTCAGAATGCTTCCTACCTTGAAATCATTGTGTGTCAAGTCCAGGAGGGCGGTCACTTTTTCCTGGAACCTTTGAAAAGAGGTGGATCCACGTTGGAGATGCATGACAGTAGAGGAGATTGGGGGCAAATTGGAGGGTATTTTTTTTGGCGCCGCCATCAACAAGATAGGCTCACAGAGCCAGAGCTTGTAGGGGATGGTAAGGGTTGGAAATACCATTGGTAGGATGGAAGGTTGATAGATAGGAATAGATTCAAACTGGCCTACTCAGTTTTTACTTAAATAAATACTCAGTTTTAACTTAAAAAATAAGCACTGTTATACTTGTTAACTAGGAATAAAAGTCTTAATTTTGTTTGTGAAGCTAATTTGCTGAGAAGGTTTTTTGTATGAATAATAAATATGATAAAAGAAGGAAACTGGGCCTATTTATAGATAATTTTCTCCATACCCAGCCTCAATAGATGAATTCTCCTGGAGAGAAACTCCGCAGAGAAAAAGCTAGATGATTGAGCATCAACGGGTTGAAGTCCCATTGCTGCTCAATGATTGGTTTGTTGGAGTGTCTCAAGTGGCTCAACCAAGTCATTGTTTCTTGGTTGATTCACAAAGTCGTTGATTGTTGGAGAATCAACCAAGGGGAAAACCCCTTGGTTGAGAATCCACCAAGTTGTTGTTTCTGTGAATCAAAGACTTGGTTGATTCTCCAAGTCGTTGATTGTTGGAGAATCAACCAAGTTGTTGATTCACAGAAACAATGACTTGGTGGATTCTCAACCAAGGGGTTTTCCCCTTGGTGGATTCTCAACCAAGGGGTTTTCCCCTTGGTGGATTCTCAACCAAGGGTTTTCCCCTTGGTTGAGAATCCGCAAGGGGAAGCGTTTTGGAAATATTCTACAAAACTTTTTTGGTTTTCTGAACCAATTTCACAACTTTTGGTCTAAAAGTTGCTGAATTGGTTCAGAAAACCAAAATGGGAAAGGTATCTCACGGGTTTTGGTTTTTCAAACCTTTTTGGGGACGGAATTGGTTGTTCCGACCAATCCGCCTACCAAATCAACTCTCCCACAAAATTGGTTTTCAAAACCAACTCAAAAATTTTTAGTGCTGCCGTGGTGTACAAGCTGTGATACTGATAGCGGCAAATGTCAGAGACCCCCACAATGGTGCCGCTGAACCTATTGGATAATATATATATATATTTGCTTGAAAGATTGGCTCAGGGAAATAGCTTGTGATCTGGGCCCAAATGATGACTGGTGACTGATGTTTGATGGTTTAACACTGGCTTCAAGAGCGTGTGTGTGAAATCAATAATGAACTTTTATACCTGATATTTTACTATAATCAACAATTTATTCTAGATCTAATCTTTGCAAGTTCAGAATTTTTTAGTTACTCAGGAAGAGCCTTTGAAATAATCAAAAAATGTTGTTTTTAGAATCAATACTGAAAACAATGGCTTTGAGAAACTGAAAACAAAAAGTTGAGAAAATGAACAAAGAAATAAAATATTTTTTCACCTCCACTAATCTTCACCTCTCTCCTCCTGAAAAACTGGATTAATCTGAAGCCTTTGTAGGTCTTGGAGTTAATTTGTGTCAAGTTATGGGCAAAGTAACTAAAAATAAAACTGGTACTTGTTAGCGCTTTTACCTCAGAATTTTTAGCCTGTTTCAACCAGCATGAATTGAGAGAGAAAGGAAAAACGCTTACTCATTTATTGTTTATAGCTAAACAGGACAACAGAGCTACAATAGTAGCTGGCAATGACCCAGACCAAACCCTGCACCTGACTGGATTGGTCCAGTATAACTTAAGAGGCTGAGAATTCCTTGGGCTTCCATGCCAATTCTTATGAGTAAGCTTGAAGTTTTTCTTGAACTAGCCTACATGAAAGAGAAGCTATAAAGAGAAAAGGTCTTTTTGCCTTACCGTCCTGAAGCTGACTCTTATCTCATTCTATTTTACAGAATCAAATAAACTCTCCAGATTCTTCACTGTAACATTCTTCTTGCCAAACCTTTTTCTGCAAGAAATCATTCATACCTCAATCTATTTTTCTTAAAAACATTAAAGCATAAAACATGCTTACCATATTTTTTATCTCTTGTTATTCTGTTGCCAGCATCCAGGCATATTCAATGTCTGAAAACTGCAACATTTTACCTTACAATTTTTTATTATTATTATTTTTTTTTTTATTATTTTTTTTATTATTTTTTATTATTATTTTATATTATTATTTTTCTTTATTATTTTTTTTAGAGCCTTAGATATCCAACTCCCAGGAATTAGATCAACAACTCCTATTTGGTGTGCAGGACCAAAAATGGGAGTCGTTGCTCCAATTCTAATTTTTTTTTGGGAGTTGCTGCTCCAAATTCCAAAAAAAAATCATCAAAAACAAAAAAAATTGTAACTCATTAGTGAGCTCTTCAATGGCCTTGAGAATTTTAATTCAAGGAGGAAGGCCTCCATCAGGTATACCCTCAAAGTTTTAGAACTATCCTATGTATTTTGCGTGTTTATTTTTTACCTTTTCTTTCAGCTCTTTATTTTATTTTTTTTTCATTCAAAAATCAGTTGAACTGTGGTTTGATTCTAAGTTTGGTGATTTCTGGTTTATCTGTTTCTTCTTGTGAATTTTATCATCAGCCTGAGTTTCAATGAAGGAGGAAAATCAAATAAAAATTATATCAAAAAACAACCACTCATGAATTCAGTTTTGTACGTGGAGTCATGCCAAAATTTGAAGGGAATTCCCAACAGGGTCCTCCATTCTTTAATAAAATAATTCATGGCCTTGAAGGGACTCATTCAAAATTTGTGGAGCTAAAAAAATGAGAGAAAAAGAAAGAAAGCAAAAATAAGAAAACTACATACCATAGTGCTAAAACTTTCAGGGTATACCAAGTGAGGGTGTTTCTCACTGAATAAAAATTTTTAAGGCAATTGGGGAGCTCACTCATGAGTTACAATTTTTTTTTTCTTTTTGATGATTTTTTTTGGAATTTGGAGCAGCAACTCCCAGAAAGAAATTTGAATTGCAGCAACGACTCCCATTTTGGGTCCTGTGGACCAAATGGGAGTCGTTGATCTAATTCCTGGGAGTCGGATATCTAAGGCTCTTTTTTTATTATGTTTATTATTCTTATTATTATCTTTTTTATGTTTTGATTTTCTTTAATCATTACTAGTTAAACTGTAATTTTTTTGACATTGAATTCAGACTAACATTAATATCTTTCCTCATCCAAAAATAGATAGATTCTGTGACCCAGGTTCAAGCCACCATGAATTCACACAAATAAGAATAAACATAAAGACAGAAACCTGTGTATATAAAATCAAAAATGATAATAATAAAAATATGAACATACTAGCTATTGTCAAGAACCACATTCTTCAAAAAATATATCCTGAAGATATCACACTTTATGTGGATTTATTTTTTCATATTTATTGCAAATGATAAAGGTGTACAATTTACCCTTATCATTCAAAATAAATTACCTTTTTATTGATTGGAGATTTTAACCCAATCAAAACATTTTGAAATGCGAGAAAGAACAATAATTTATTCCTTGGGGAAGAAAGGAGTATAAATAATCAATGTTTCTCACCTTTCAGTATCCAGCAAGAATTCAATTGATAACTTTACATAGTACCCCTTTTTTAAGTATTTAATAGAAATATTTCAAAAACAAAGTAATTAAAAAAGAAAATTTAATTAAATAACTCACCTACTGGGCTCACCCCTCCTTCTAAGAATAACTAGAAGGGCAGTTACAAAAAAAAAGCTTGGATAGATTAGACCTCCAACCCCCACTCTTGTAAGTAAGAAGGATCACCCCTTAACTAGTGTGAAGACACTCTGAACAGAGTATCCAGTACTTATAACACAATTACAAAGTACTGAAGATCTTGTGTACTACAAGTCACGGCCTAAAGGGAAGAAGAGACTAGTATTGAAATCCCACAGCTCACATCTGTTGTGAGCAATCTAACCTTGGGATGAATTTTTTTTTAAAAAAAACTGTACATTTTCAAAACATATTCTTGAGAATAGTTCCAGAATGCTGGAAATCATTCATCCTCAAGTTCAAATATACCTAAGAAAGGTAGTTTAAAGAAAACATGATTTCCACACAGATCAAACTCTTAATAAATTGTTAGAACTAAGCCTTTTTATTATTTAGAACAGAACCAAAACTTTTTTAAAGAAAAAAAGAAACACATTAGGTTTTGTTTAGAGAGAAAAAAAATAGAATAGGAAATCTGATTGTTTTAAGAGGGAGTTCATACCACAACATAGATTTTTTTTGATTCAAGATGGACAGTACAAAGTTGGAGGGAGCAGGAGTCACACAGACTAATGGACAAAATAGAAAATTATAGATAAAAAGAAATCAAAGAAATAAAAAGAAAGAATTAATTTTTTGGTTTCTGAAGAATTAGATGAGTGAAAGATAGTGATGCCATACTAGGTGTTTTAGTGTTATTTGAGTTAATTTTCCTCAGATAAGCGGTGAAAGATTGAGTTGCACTGTTGCTGAATATTTTTATGATAAAAGTTAGGACTGAAGTAGATTGAACTGAGTTTGCCTTTTTTCTCACCAAATTAAGTCCTAGAAGGAAAGAGGATGGAAACTTAGTTCAGGATGAATTGAATAGAACTGGAAGAAGAGACATGAGGGGATGGGTTGAGAAAAGAAGCGGTTTCGATGATGCTTGTTAGGTTTGAACCTTGACTATCATCACCAACTGTGGCAACTTATTCAGACTTCTGTAACTTGCGCAGTCCGAATTCCAACATAAATCCAAGATTAAAGATGTGATAGATAGGATTAAGGTTTTCATTTACAGGGATAAAATTTTAGCAAGGGAGTGCTCCACAAAATATCTATGGGAGTGACCCAAAAAAGATAAATCAAATACTAACAATACCAGTGCATGGTTGCTCCCCTCAATGCTGACATTCATGGGTTAAATGCAGCAATAATAAAGAAAAATTGGTGTTTGAGCAATAAATCAAAACTCCATTGATATGCTTTATTATTGTGTGCAATTTTTAACAGTCCAAAGGCTGGAGAGGTAGTGATCCTTCCAAAAATTAAGCTAATACTTGATGATCCACCTATTATTGTTAAAATAACTACATATTTTAATTTGATAGAATATTTAAAATACATAAAATATAAAATCAAAATTAAATAAATTAAAAATAAATAAATAAAATTAAATAAATATAAAAATAATCCTTTCTGAGGCAAGAGAAGAAACAATCCTTGGCAAGGCAAGAGAAAATTGGTGCTTATAGCTAGAAGTAAGCAGAACCAATGTTTTATTCTTTTTGATAAAATAAGAAAAAAGAATCATTGAATGAAAATTAATAAAATATTAATTTAATTTAACAACCCTTAATTATGGATTTTTTAGAAAAAAAATCCAATAATTTAGGCAAGGAAGGGGAATATTTTGGACACATATCACACCACATCGGTGGTGAGTTCTTTCATCCTGCAGAACTGGATACCAACAAAACATTACTTAAATAGAAACCAGGCCATGGACAGATGCAGTCACCTCGTAGTAAAACTCAAACAACTCTGATGGAGGTTTGAGCCAACACAGAGCTGAAACTTGATGTTGCGCCTCCACAAAATCCTCAAATCCATAAGCATGGATTTATTTATTCACCAAGTTAAATTTCTGGCCTGATTGAGCATCCCGCCACCACCCTTTCAAACTGTCTATTAGATAATTTTTTCCTTGCAGTCTCAACCAATCTACTTATACTCATTGTCTCAAACAAACTCTGAATAAATTTTTGCTGGCATCAAGATGGTGAAAATTTCCTCAGGCCCCTCTTTTGGTACACCAATTGTCTTGACTCCTTTCACCAAGGCCCTCAATTCTGCCCAACTTAATCCTCTTGGAATTTTTCAACTAGGCAAACAAGCCATTTTCAGCCTCAAACTTCCATTCTATTCCGCATTCTACTTTTTCCAGAAGTGGAAATAGATTTATCTCAGCCCAGAAGACTAATTAACTCTATTAACAAAAATCCATTGAGCTCTATCTATCTACTTACCCAATCCTAACATGCAGTAGGGGTTGCTCACCAAGGTGGAAAACTGGTCAATGTTTATGTGCTGTGTTTTTCAACACACCTGTATCAAATTCTTCCTTGGTTTTTGAGAAATATTTAGATGATCAACTTAGACCAGACTGAATTTATTTCATAAGAGATTTGAAATCAGTATGGGATGAAAATAAAATAAGAAATGAGTAGGAGAAAACAAAACCAACAGTTAAACTGATAGAAGAAGAACAACTAATGAATATGGGATCATTTGAGAGTTAAAGATAATTAACTGAAGAACTAATGATGTTTTGATTTTGAATAAGCTTGAGTTCAGTATAAAGGAATGAGAAAGAGATCTTACAAGTTCAAGACTGAGTGATTCAAATGAGATCAACACAATTTAGAATAGACGAGTTAAGATTTTTAGGAACTGAAGTAATTATAAATTGGGAAAATAAAATAGAAATATGAAATGGAAATGAGAAGCAAGAAGTTGGATTAGCAATCAAAGAAATCAGAATGGTGTTAAGATTTTATTTCAAAAATATATTTTTTATTTATTTTTATTTTTATTTTATTTTTTATTTTTTATTTTTTATTTTTTTTATTTTTTATTCTAGCCAGAGGGCCTAATCTTCTAACTCAAACCCCTTCCACATCACTCCACTTCAATTTTTCTTAAGTAGAATTTTTATCCTTTGTGTTCTGTCTTTCTGCCTCCGCTACTCAAATCCCAGAAGATCAATTTTAGTCTTGGAGTCTCACTTAGTGGTTCTCTGTATCTTTCATTTTTATCTTTGTCTTCAGCTATTTTAGTCAGGACATCTGTCCTTTAGTTTGTTATTTCTGATAATCTAACAAATGGTAGTGCAAACCTTTGACTAGATTGAACCAAGTAGTTGAAGGAAGCCAATTTGATGTTGTTGAATCAATTGATGGAATTCTAGTTAAAGTAAGGAAAGAAATTTTGTCAACAAGAAAGAGAAAAAAAATTGGGGAATAAGGTTTTTATTTATAATGTTTTTTGTATCTGGAATTGGAGTTTTCTCCGCACTTTCAGTTGTGCTGGGCTATAAGCTCAACAGTTTTGAAAGATTCAAATTAAATGAAAGCTATTCAAAAATTCCTTTTTTTGAATGACGGGATTCAATTGGTATCATATAGACTTTTGAATCATCCTGCTGGATTGTTCTGGGCTTTTTCTTGTAAATCAAAGTATATGTGAAAATTCCAAACCCAACTTTACACAACTGTTGATATCCAATCAAAAAATTTCTGCCTGAATCTGGGAGAAAAGTAAACTATAAGGCTCAACATTTCTCCTTAGTCAGTTTAGATCATGAGGATCTGACAATGTATTCAGGTTATATCTCATTGGCCAGTGGATTCAGGAATTTGTTAAATCAGATCATCCACCTCAATAATTATTGCTTAGGTATTACACCTTCAAGTCCAGTGAAAGCTCCATGTGAGAGCCACACAGTACATTACTATGGAGTAGTTAGTTGGATCAATGAAGGCTCAATTGGATCCATGAAGGCTCAAAAAATAATTTTCAATTAAGCACTCTCAAATTTCTCAGTAATGAACTAGTGAGCATTTTCAACTTTCATTTTTCCTTTGACTGAAGTCCCCAAGAGGATTTCAATCAATATAAAACCTCACTATATCATTTCCCACATTTTTTCTTTAATAGGAATAAGCAAATTTTCAACTTGGAAAACCTTTAGTTTGGGAATACAAGAATAATAGCCATACCACTCCATTGTTTCCGGCAAAATGTGTGTTAATTTTTCTGTGTAATTTTGCAGAAAACTTAATTCTGACAATTCAAATTTCCATGCAGTCAGATCATCATAGATGAGGCTAGAGCATTCACTTTGTGATGCTAGGAAAAAATTAACATGAGATCCAAATTCTTTTGCAAGTTTAACTCACCGTAGCAGAACCCTACAAGTGTCATCTGTCACCTGAACATTGGTGTTTCTAACCAATTCCTCTACTTGCGTTGTGAGACTCCGAAAGAGGATAGAGTATTTAAGCCCTTATGACAGAATTTCAAAAGAGATAAGTGAGTAGAGACTCTGTCTTGCTTAATGACAAGAAATGAACTGATGGGTTGATGTGATTTTAGAGTGAACAGGGAGCAAAGCTACACCTGTTTGATGGTAAGAATTTAGGAGTTTAAGAGGGTTTTTCCAGCACTCAGATTGGTTTTGAAAAGAAAATGGCAAAGGGTCAGCAGGATACCTGTGAGAGCATGGAGCGGAGTCAAGTCCTTTATGGCTCTAAAGAAAGGTAAGAATGAATGTGAGCAATGGCTACACACTGAGGAGTTCATAAGAGATTTCAAAATTGAATAATTAAAGTGATTGCTAAGAAGGGACTAGCTAAGGCATGACCCCAATCCCTGGGTATCAGGGTTCTGCCCCGGGTACTCCTCCCCGGGTATCAGGGTGCTGCCCCGGGTACTCCTCCCCGGGGATAAGGGCACAGGATTGCTCTAGGAAAACACCCAAAACCCCGGGGTCTGAGACACCCCAGCTTGGGGTGGATTTATTTTTATTTTTCATCATTCTTTTATAATTCACTATTTATTTCTTTCATTTTATTCAATATTTATTTTTGTATCATGCATGTGCATATAATGTTTCTGACTCTTGTATGTAATATAATATTTATATTTAAGTAATTACAGGATTATTTCTTGTCAATCAAATACATTTGAGTGAGAAAAAAATTATCAAAAGGGACCATCAAATTTTTGAAACCAATCTTCAAGGCAGAGCAACTGTTGAACAGTGTGTGGCTTAAGAGAAGAGCGCTGCCAAGAGACAATCCAACAGCCTTTTGAAAAGACCCGCTCAGATGATGCACTTGTTTCTGGGATTGAAATATAATGACGGGCCATTGGTTAGAGCTTTGGGAAAGACTTTTGTTGGGTTGCCCAATAATTAAGTACTTTGAACCCCTCAGCCTCAATATCCTCTCTTAAATATTGACTAATTTTGTCTTGAATCCCTTTGACCTGTGGAGCAGACTGCTGTCGGAACAAGGCCTTGGAGAAAGTGCTCTTTGGCTTTGGGTCAGAGGAGGTGATTGTAGCTTCAAGGGAGTCATTTTGGTCAGTGATGTTTGGTAATCCACTGTCAAACGTTTGAGCTTCTGTTTTGAAAATATAAAGGATTTGTTCAAAATGATCACGGATGAATTCCTCCTCATTACTCCAAAAAACGGTCTTGCACTTGGGGTCAAGGATCATTGCAAAGAATTAAGACGGCTTTTTCATCGCATCTTGGATAGACTGATCAATTTTTTCTATCATTAGATTGGCAGGCTGAATCAGTCAATCGTTGAAAACACCTTGACGGACAGAGTGTAGATGTTGAATGAGGACTATGTACACGGGGAGAGCATTGTTCAGAGTTGGGTATTTGGATGCACAAAGCATATTGGTTGCTTCTCTGAGGGGTTCAAGTAGATTCATGATGGCGAGCCAGATTGTAAGAGCTTGAAATGCTCTTCACTGTTTAACGGATAAAACAGTCACTAAGGACTGAGTGAGAGATTCTAGAACCACGGATTGTCTTTTAATTACTAGCTCAGTAGAATGGAGGTTAGTGATCTCTCCTCAATACAACTTATGAAAATGAAAAAGAAGATAATGAAAGATAATGAAGAATAATAAGAATTGAAATACAAGCTTACCTAGCTCAGTAGAATGGAAGTTAGTGATCTCTACTGAGCTAGGCCGGATCTGAGAAAGGAGGATTTAAATAGTAATATTGATTATGTAAACTTTTGTGATATTCTTGTGAACCAGATGAAGGCGTGGTTCACACAGATCCCATTCCTCGGCTGATAAGAGAAAGCAAGATGTCTCGCGGGTTTGCTGACAGAAGTGGGTGCAAGATGGTTCAAGGGCGAGTGCCTGTTGGAAAATTGAGTAAGTTGAGTTCCAACGGGTGGAGACATCAATCTCAAGGCAGTGGATCTTCCTCTTGTGCATTTCTGGTTGGCAGGAATGGACCGCAATTGCGAATCGTTTGCAGCGTTGGGGTGAAAAGCGCACCCAAGTTGACAGCCCATGTATGTGCTTGAGGATCGTCTGCGGGTTCATACCAATGTCATGGGGGGCATCAGGAGGGGATTTGGAGTCTACCATGGCTGTTGATATCTCTTCACCATCTTCAAATTGCTTGTCGATCGATCCAAGGGCAGATATGCCCATTTTAGCAGTTAGATTGATAAATTTTGCAACACACCCAAGAATGTGTGTTGCACTCTTGAAATGAGGGATTCGGAGTTCCAATTCCCTTGCCATCGTTCCATTTACCTAAGCATTGTCAGCCGTTATTGTATGTATCTGATTGGTTATCTTGTAGTGGGAGAGTGTATCATAGAATAGCTCAGCGAACTTCAGGCCGTCGTGAGTTCCTGAGTTGAGACAGTAAGGAAAGAATCAAGATTGAATTTGGATTATAAATTAAGAAGATAAATCAAAAAAAAAAGGTGAAGTACCTTGAACATGTGGTACAGCCAGCGTCAAGTCACGCATCTCAAATTGACTGTCAATGAAGTGGGAATTAACTGCCATGAAGTCAGTTGAATTTGGGGCAGACCAGGCATCCTGCGTAAAAGCAATGGAGGATTGCTTGGCAAGGTAGTTGGTCTGGATTACCGATTCGGATAAGCTGTGAATTTGAGAGGCGTGGGTGGCAATGGAGGCCTGATTGGTTGTCTTAACAAGTGGCATGGCGGAATTGTTTAGGAGGCAAATCAGTTCCCTGAATGATTTCCGTTCCACAGCGCAAAAGGGAGGTCAAAGTCGGCAATGAAGTAGACCAACACCAATCTGAGACTCTCATGGTTGAGTTCAACCTGTGGATAAAAAATAAAAGAAAAAATAAGTTACACATTGAGATCAGTCATAAATTGAAAATAAACATTGGCTCAAAATTAACACATTGAAAACAACATACCTTAGGGTGCAAAGCACCACTTTTACTCCATTTTCCAATATCCATGTGATGAGCCTTGGCTTTCTTGCTGAGGTTCGGTTCGGCTAGGTGATGTATTTGCAAGAGGTGCCCGTGTAAGTTCTTGGTACTTGCATTTTCATCTTTTTTCAATTTCTTTCCACAGATTGTTCCTAATTTTGTAATCACTTGACAGATAACAATGCCCCTCTTGTCAGACTCCTTCAGGTGATTCCAGACCAAGCTTCGCTCGATGGAATCTTTCTGGCTGGATTCAACCAATATGTCTTCTAGATTGACGTTTTGGATTTCTGCTTGATGAGTTCCATCAGGATCAGATTGGTTAGTGGGGGGTTTGGGATGTTTGCACTTCATAATGAGGGGACTGATACGGTTAAGATAATGACTTTTAGTAGACATGGTGATATCAATTGCCGATTCATCGGAGGAAAAAAAAAAGACCCGGGGTTTCAGGGCATACCCGAGGGGAATCAGGGCTCGGTCCTCGGGCTAACCATCACCCCCCGCCAAAAACCCCGGGAGCATGCCTTAGGACTAGCACACTAAACAAGAAAGTCAATAAATGAATTGGGAGTGAAAATCAAAAAGAACAACCAACATGTTTTATTTTTATTTTTTTATAAACAAGCTTTATTTTGAGAGACAGTATGAAAATAACTATTTTTTGGCTTTGAGACTGATGACAATGAAATAGATTAGTTGTTTTGTAATTTGAATGAAGAAGATGAGTCTACTATTCTCACCAAGGAATTGGAAGGAATTGATTGATGAAAATTGAGTTTGAGTATTGAAGTGGAGCAGCTTGATTTGATTGATTTGCCAGTCACACGAGTTTGAAGAGATGTGAGTTTGAGCTTTGATTGAGTCAAGTGAGTGAATCAGATTAAATGAAAAGAGATGAATGAGAAGAAGAAAAATAGAAAAAGGACAAAACAGAAAAACAAAGAAAAATTGAAAAAGAAATGAATTTCAACAATGTTGTCTTGTGACATCTGAGTGGCAGATCATTCACAATTCCTACAGCTCAATTATTTTTAAGTATTTATTTCTTGGTAGGTATGTAAGTATCATTATTATTATGGGGGATGTCCAGTTACACTTGGATAATGGAGGGATAAATTATTTTCTCTAAAAAATTAGATGGGGGAAAAACACTGAGGCAAGGTCTCCTTATATAGACCAATTGGGGTGAAAATAGGGTAAAACAAAACAGGGTTGTCAGGAGTATTTACAATGCACAAACATAGTAACTGAACTACTGGATTTTCCTTGCATGCATATGTCTAAGCCCCTGTATTATGATGTGACTTTGTAATGATGTAATTGAATCCTGATACATGTGTAAGTTGTATGTAAAGTCATGTGGTGGGTAAGTATGTACAGTAAATGATGTAGACAGCCTCCTATCTATTATGTAATACTTGATGTGTTAGTAGACATGTATTATAGACTTATAAATCATTTATATAATCCATAGTATTGAATATTTTATTCATTATATTTTTATGAAATTTATTCTAAGTAACTGATTTTAGTCTTCTGCCTTGAGTAGCTCTTAAAATAGTGGAGTTATTGGTGTACCTTTGGTGAGTGACTAGGGGTTATTTTTGGTGTAGAGTCCAGTTCTGAAATAAAAAGTTGAGAATTTTTGCTTCTTCATGGTGAAATAATAAATTTTTTTATTGAGTCCACTTTAGAGTACCACAGTGTGGGCCTGATTCATGTTTATACCCAGTCAATTAACTGAAATTTTTGTACCAAGATAAGAAAAATAAAATCTGCTTCACTCAAAGATATCAAGCCAAGTACCTTTGTTGCATCAATGCTTAATAGTAAAAACGGTTGACAGGAAGCCAGAAAAAAATCATTTGAGTTATTTGGAGCATAATCAACTTTTTCTCATGGACCAAAGTTTAATAAAGAAGCGAAACCCATAAAAATCATAATGTGAGAGTTGATGCTTTGGGTCTATTTTAATTTCTTCAACATAACACAATTTATTTTTGATGTGAAGTTATATCCCAGCCAAAACAGCTCTTAGGATATGCATTTTTAGTCATAGAATTATTGGAAGAAACATTCTTCCTTCATCCATCAAGCTTTTTCTCCAGTCCTCCAAATTTTTCCTTGAAATAGGTTTTTATGATCTGTAAAGTTCCATCAAAAGCCAGCCTTTCTCCTCTCATTATTTAGAGGATCAAATCAGATTGGTTCAGAAAAAACTTCTATCTCTTTAACTGGAGAAGACTTATTGTTTTCTGATACCATGATAGGTAAAGCAAACTCCAGAAGTTTTGGGTCCATTATGAAGGTGACTGGAAGCAATTATGAAGATTGGAAGAAACAAATTCTTCTGATTTTTATTTATTAGAAAGCCTCATCTTCAACAAAATGGTTTAGGTTGGCTCAATTGCAGCAGTTGCTGGCTTCACTGACTGCGTCCATCTGAAAGTATATGATTATCCCAAATGAATCCTGAGGCTCTCCTAAATAAATTCTGAGGCTCAATTGATCTATATGTTTCCTTCCAATAGAAAAGTCTTGCAAACAAAGAGTTTTATGCCTTGATACCAGTAATCAATCATAACATGAAACTCAAAGTAAAAAAAAAGAACAAAACTAAAGGAAAAAACTGAATGAAAGCAAGCACAAGAAAAAGCAACAAAAGACAAAAAAGACACAAATATGAAAAATCACCAAAAAACAAAAAGATAAAAAAAACAAAGAAAGAAAGAAAGAAAGAAAGACATAAAAAGATAAACAAAGAGATAAAACAAGCGTAAAAGAGATCAAAAGAGACATAAAGAGGGCAAACAAGACTATGTAAAAATTTAACTTTAACAATCTAGAATATTGCTTTTTTAAGAAAACAATTCAATAATTCAGGTGTTTTTGGGATTATGGAAGTAAATGATCTCAAGCAATTGGTGGTGAGTTCAACCTTACTTTTTACTGCTGGTCAGAATCCATGCCCTTAAATAGTGAGAATCAAGTAGACCAGAGTGGCATAAAAACAGCATTCCACTCAAGGCTGACAACCAACCAGAGGTGTTTCAGCCTGACCTTGTAGAGAGGCCGGCCCAGTGTTTCACAAGCAAAACTTACTAAAGCCTCTGTTTACTGCTTGCTCAATCAAGAAACAAGCCACAAAACCTTCCACAAAATCCCTTGCAACCCAAAACTAACCAATAGTTATGTCAGTGGGTTCCCCTTTTGAGCTTAGCTAGGCCATCAGGCAGCTGTGCCACCTTTAAGAGATAGGTTTTTTCCCAAAAGAAATAATGCACGGCACATTAGAGCAGCACACAAATGCATCCAATGGCTCAGTAAAATGCGCAACCAAAGAAAACAGTTACATGAGAGGATTGAAATAATTTCAATTAGATTGGCATTATGGATAGCAAATGTTGGAATTTCATCATTCAAATCCTCAATTTTTTATGCCTTTTTTTCTTTATAAATCAAAATAGGCTATGTATTAAAATATTTTTTATTTCTTGTCTATTTTAGTTTTATTGTCAAATTCTATTTTATTTTAAGAAAAAAATTCAAGAATAAATCTAAGTCATATAATACAAGTAGTTTGATCATGCTTCCTTTTGAATAAGCTTGTGGTCTCTGAAAACTGTCTTTTAAATCACTGATTAGCTTTTCTCATCTCTAAGTATTTCTTTTCTTTTCTTTTGGTTTTATTTTGTTTAGAATTAATTTGTTGGGATTACCACCCCCAGCAATCTGTGTTTAATTTCTTATCTCTTGGCTAGTCTTATCTGTATGCGTGTCAGTATGATAGTACATTGTCTGCTAATTATCTCTTAATTCTCTTTTCGCCCCCTCTGGATCTTGAGTGGGGGGCTCTCTAGTTGTTAGGTTTAACAACCATATTTTCTGTTTTCTATAAATAGTCCATAGTTTGGACATGAAATAAAATTCTTTATTGGCTCTTCATTCTATTCTCTGTGAGCCTTTCCTTGAAAATTCTCCTTTGAGTTTTAGTTTTTTGTTCTTAGAACAGAATTTATAAATTTCTTATTTTTATTATAAAAACTGAGTTCATTATTTCAACAGCAATGGATCCGTGGTGTGAGGGTGATAGGGTTGATTGTACGCAATAGTTGTCTGGGACCAAACAAACAATGCATCTAATATTTCAGGTATGTGATGGATAAACTTTGAAATACCTGTATGCCATCCAGGAGCATTAAATTGTAATTATTCAGCAATATCATATTATTTACCCATAGGGTATGTAAGGTCAATGTGAATGTTGGATACCTTTCCAAATTACTCCAATTGGATGGTATATTGCCCATTTGCCACACCAATTCTTCCAAAAATGTAGTGGTTCAATAAGACAAAATAAGATAATCTTAGGACAGTGTTTCAGTACCCGCACTGTAGCATAATAAATAGCTCTTCAACTTGTCACAATTGAGAAAAGGTGGAGATTTGTTGGTTGCCTTGCATCTCACTTGGGTATTATTTCAGACCAGTAATTATAATAATTTGAACTTTTTCAAGGATTGAGTAGTTTATGGCTGGGATGTGCCATAGGGGATTGCATTATTTTTATAGTCAAATCTATTAGAATTGGGTTTAACATTCAAGTTAAAGCTACATGCCGCAAGTCTTGTGTAAAATGAATGTAAGTTTTAAAAATATTAGCTCTCCAAAGAGTGTTTCCTAGCAACTGGTGCTTTACACAATGATTTTCACAAAAACAGTGGTAATGGTATGGTGAAGTTCTTGTATGCTCATTCTGATAAGGATATAGCCAACAGAGATTTTATTGCAGGGAAGGGTGAGATCTCTCCAATGGTATTACTGTGTTGACCTGCCGAAACATCAATCAATAGCTCAATATGATTCAAAAGTTGCTGGAAAAAGAAGTGGAGATGAAAGCTTACCAGAACATGAATACATTTTTCTTGTTTCATTGCTATACTGCCCAATACCTAGGCATTAGCGCCTTGTTTCATTGCTATGCTGCCCAATACCCAGGCATCAGTGCCTTGCTTGATGAAACAGAACATGGCATTATTAAAATCATCTTAGACACTGATGAGATGTGAGTGTGGAGGACTGCAGGTTCTTGTTACAAGGAATGCATTATTAATAGCACCAACTCAGAATGGCAGAAAATTTTGTGTCTCATTAATTCAACTGCTGCAGCACCACAGAATTGGCTATGGTCAAGGTATGCTTCCTGCAGGATCTTTTGGCCAATCTTGAGATCACCACATTTTTACTTAGATTGATCAGGCTATAATGTTGAAGATGTGTGGGAGAAGCTCCCGCAGTTTCTTTGTCTGTTGGCTGCTATATGTGTCACTCACTTATAAGAATGGCAAACTACTTTCTTCTCATCAAGTTGATTGATGAAGAGCAAAAAATTTGGCTGTGGCAGAAGAATTGGTAGTCACTTACCAGAACATGAATACATTTTTCTTGTTTCATTGCTATACTGCCCAATACCTAGGCATTAGCGCCTTGTTTCATTGCTATGCTGCCCAATACCCAGGCATCAGTGCCTTGCTTGATGAAACAGAACATGGCATTATTAAAATCATCTTAGACACTGATGAGATGTGAGTGTGGAGGACTGCAGGTTCTTGTTACAAGGAATGCATTATTAATAGCACCAACTCAGAATGGCAGAAAATTTTGTGTCTCATTAATTCAACTGCTGCAGCACCACAGAATCGGCTATGGTCAAGGTATGCTTCCTGCAGGATCTTTTGGCCAATCTTGAGATCACCACATTTTTACTTAGATTAATCAGGCTATAATGTTGAAGATGTGTGGGAGAAGCTCCCACAGTTTCTTTGTCTGTTGGCTGCTATATGTGTCACTCACTTATAAGAATGGCAAAATACTTTCTTCTCATCAAGTTGATTGATGCAGAGCAAAAAATTTGGCTGTGGCAGAAGAATTGGTAGTCATTAATTCGCCCCCTGGCTGTGCTGGCTGGGGGGCCACGGCTTAATTCACACTGATGTCCCCCTATTGTACGCACGCACATCAGGTTCCACAAGTTTGTTTGGCAGTTCTTGAAGGATATCAGTTGGGACCGACTTAAAAATCATTTCAACAAACTTTCATCAATGTTATGATAAAACTTAGCAAAGAAATCAAAACAAGTTACAAGAAAGATTCAAAACACTGATTGCAATTTTACACATTAATTTAAAGGTAGGCACTCTATAGAGAGTGCCAGTAAAACTCCCCTGGTGTAATTCATTAATTCGGCGGGTATAATGGAATTCATGTATACATTATTGGGTGAATGATTTTCATGTGCAAAAATGATTAAGCCTTTGGAAATAGAAAAAAGCAGTAGATAGGTATTGAGCAGGATTTCTAGTCAAAGAAAAACTTGTGGCAGCTGTGCCGTATAACTTATCCGGTATCATAGCATTAGGAAATACATTCTTGGAGTTGGTGTCAGTAACGATTCAGTTGATAGCTTGACGGAATTAACATCGGAAAACACAGGGGTGTAGCTTTGGGGTTCTCACTCAGTGTGCCTTTGATAAATGAGCCCTTTTGAGCAGTTGTGGCCATATTCAGCACTCCTATGCAAGCCTACAAAACAAGCAAAATTTTAGCAAATTTCAAGGGACGGAGTGGTTATCATTGAATAGATAAAAGTATTTGGGTTTGGATTGTGTTATTCACTGTCCCATCATTCCAAATGCGCCTAAAATTCAATCAAAAGACATGTGCGCTGCCGTTTTTGGCGGTGGAAGCTTTTGCATGCACAATTGCTTGGCATCATGATGCAACCTAGTCAAGGAAAGTATAAATAGAGAGCCATTGAACATGAGTTTATGACCCTCAGCCACGGGCAAAATGCAATTTTTTGCAATTGCCCATGGCTCACAAACATCAGGGTGAACCCATGCACTCAGTTTTCAAGAAGTTGAGGTTTAATCTTTGTTGGGAGCTCACATTTGACTAATACTAGGGTCCAGGGTGTGTGCAAGCCCAATAAAGTAGTATGAACTTGATACAAGTTGTTCATGATACCAACAACACATGAGTGCAGTAATTATGTTTCATTAGCCAAAGGAAAAAGGGAACAACAGTTGCTCCATGGTAAATGGAAAGGATCTGTCTACAAAAATCAACCTGGTCATGTGTTGGGATGCCTAACTATCCTTTCTAAGGTATGGTTTTTTCAACCTTGTGCTGAATGGTTCCGTCACCATTAACTGAGGAGGAGGCTTCCAAACGTGCCACCATTTTATAAGAAGTTGTGCTAAAGCTAGACACCTGCATTAAACATATTAGTCTTATGCTAAGTGATAGCATCAGGCTCATGACTAACATCAATTATACATGTCTTCCATTTCAGGCTCATGACTAACATCAATTATATATGTCTTCCATTGAGAATCCCAACGGATCACTCATCCCGTTACAATCAGTTTATGCCCTAGCTGAAACAATTGGATTTCTCCTACTGTGAGATGCTTCATACCCACAATATAGATGATTTTGGAATCCACCTTAGCCTGTGCCTAACACAACACAAACAGTAAGTTCACAAGACAGTATCATAAAAGGATAAAGAGGCATCTGTGTATCTTGAGGGAAGGACCCACCAGCCAATCTGGCTACACCCCCCTTTTGAGATTGTTGCAATAAACATAGAAAAATGATTATATTACAAAAAAACTGCATGAGCCTTAAGTGACTTGAAAAGATAAGTGGAAAAGGCACAGCCATTAACCAATATTTCAATAGGAGAATAGATATTTTCCATCCTATTACTCTGGCAATATGTACAGTATAGCAATGAAATTTGAGACAGGCCAATCATATCAAATCATGTACAAATATTGTAAAAAATTTCAAATATTTGGAACCTCAACACAAAATTTGTTTCCCCAACACAAAATTTGTTGCCCCAACACAAAATGTGTTGGCAAAAAAATTGCAGGTTGCCCTTTTCTTGTTTTTCCTGTTCACTCAAAATAAAG
>KN361106.1:7905-28101 GCA_000785685.1 Uromyces viciae-fabae | reverse complement strand
TATTTTTGCTCTCATTATTCTCAAGAGCAAGCAGTACATGAAGGAAAGAGCCTGCCTCTCAAGAGCCCCTGATATCAGCAGCTATCTCCATCCACTTGACAATCAATGTTTGAAACAAGAGTTCTGGATTCAAGGACCATCCAATCTTCTTCAATCACTTGAATGTTCTGCAAAGGCCAGTCAGGGACCAACTGATGGTAACCCTTAAGCAAATGGGAAGCTTTGGTTGGTATACTGGCTAGATTTTTCTGTATCTCTGAGGGAACAGTTATTCTTTACTGTGCTTGTGTTGTTGAAGCTATCTTGTTGCTTGAAAGGTAATCAATTTCAATTTGTCTTCTTTTCTTTCAAGTTTCCTTTTTCTTCCTTTTATGTTTCTCTTTTTTTCTTCTTTATTTTTATGTGAAGCTAACACCTTTTTTTTTAATTTAGTAAATATGTTTGCTGGCCAGATGCACAAGGAAAAAAAGATATCTCTTCTTGTATTAGCAGCTATACTGGGTTCAAAAGATGTGTTGGTTTTGTTGATGGGAATCTGTTCCCTTTAGATGAAAAACCGTCCATAGATCCTCACGATTACTACTCTCGGAAAGGAAGCTACAGTTTGGGGGCACTCATTGTATGTGATGATAAAAAAAGGATTACTTATTACCTTAAAGGTTGGCCTGGTAAGCTATCTCTCAAAGACCTTGCCTTTCTCTCAATTGAAACAGAATGTTTTTTTTAAATTTCTTTTTGTACTGATTGTTTTCATTTTTCTTAGGATGCTGCCATGACACCCGGATTTGGGACGACTTGGAGCTCAAACTCAACAGCCACAGTCTTTTTAGTTCAGGCAAATATCTGATTGCAGATTCTGGATTCCCTTCCAAAATAAATTTGATTCATGCCTTTAAACTTCCACCAAAAGGACCTATGCCAAGACTCAAGTAAAAATTTAATCAGCATCTGTCTTCTTTGTGGGTCTGCAAGAAACACTGCATTGGTGTTCTTAAGGGTAGGTTCCAGAGCTTAAGAGGAATTTTTAACGATCTAAGTTCAGCTGGTACAATGGAGAGGATCACACACTGGATCAGTGCATGTGTGATCCTCCATAAGTTTCTACTCTCCAACATCTCACCCAAAGTGTACAACCCACCTGATCTAATAGAAAAAGAAGAAGACCCCAGCACCAGTAGGAGAGGACCCAACAATGAAGGGAATAATCTCCCTGATGAAGTCTTCATCTCTGTCATCAATTACTTGGGATATTAGCTTTTTTTCCCAGCTTATTAAACTTGAATTTCTTTCTGCTGTCCTCTCTCTATTATTCATCTTTTCTCACTCGTATTATTGTTTCTTTATCAAAATAAGCTTGTAATTTGATTGGAAACAAAGAAATCAAGAATTTTTCATTGAAAAACAAGTTTGTGGAGACACACAATCAAAGTCAAGCGAGAAAGAGATATCTAAAAATAATAGTGAAAGAAAGAGATATAAAAATTGAAGAGAACAAACATATGTGCACCGTTTTCTCTCTTCTTTATTTTTCATGGCTCATTGCATTTCATTTGTCACACCCAATTTTTCTCATTTGTCTCATTTGGTCTCTTTTCTGTGTCAAACTCAGCTTTTATTTCATCTTTAATCAAGAAAAAAATATCATTTTTTATTTTAATCAAGAAAAAAGAAAATGTCATTGTTTTTTATTACAAAACATGCGAATTGAATTAAAAAAAAGAAATTAAGAAGTGTCACCAGATTCTGATTCAGAATTGGATGACTTTTCCATATTAGCCATGTCTTGAAGGGGTGGGAACTTGAGTTCTACCTTTGCTTCTATCTCTTCAAGGCTCAAACTGTGAGATTGCAGCTCTTTCATGTAGGTGACCTTGACCTTACTGGCTGCAGCACGGGCTTGGGTGACTTTGGCTTGTCTCTTGCAAACCATTGATTTCATGTACAGTTCCTCTGAGGTAAGACCTTTTTTTCTTTTTTGTTTTTTGTGTGGGCAACTCACAGTTGAAGATAGTCTTCTTGGGGCTTTATTCTTGATTGTGTATGGGGTTGGTGTATTGATTGGTCCAATCAAATCTAGTGAATCATCTGGTAGGTTGGCCGTTGACTGAGTTTCTCCAGAAGGAAGGGGATCTTGACTGCTTTCTCTTTCTCCAGCACCCAGGTTGTTTGCCCACAATCAACAATTGGATATGAAGTGGCTGGGTGACTGATCCTGATCCCATAATGTGATCAAGCTCATCCCAGCAGCAGCGTAAATCAGCAATTTTGGCTATAGATGGCAAAAGAAAAAAGATTGTAAGCGCTGATGAACACTACCGTGACAATCATGTAATATTAGCAGCCCAAACTCTCACCATTCACAGTTTTTATTCCATTAAACTCATCCTTTTCTAAAATACCCTTGCCAGTGTATTTTTTCCAATTTCAAGCAGTGTCATAGGAGGACTGAAGGTCTCCTATCTTTTGACGGATACCTAGTGACCAATAAAAATAATTAATAAATTAAAAAGGAGTCAAATAAGTATAAAAAAAAAAAAAAAAAAAAACATGAGTATTTGAAAAAAAGGGGGAAAAAAAAAATCACCTTTGGCATCACAGTGAGTGATTCCTTTTTCCTCCATGACCTGGAGGATTTCCAAGCTTAAACAAGTTTTGCTCATGCTGCACTCGAGGGCTCCACATCAGCATTGGTAATTGGTTCCGGTTGCAAACCAGTTTATGATGATGCTGATGCTTGATGCACCATTATTATTGTCTTGGTCCCATGGTATTGATTTTTTTTTGTTGGTGTTTTTTCTTCTTTTTGCTGATTTTTCTACTTGGGCGGGTGTTCCTATTTCTTTTGGTGGCATGGTAAGGTGAAATTGGGAATCAAGATGATTTTGTTGAAGATAGATGGATGTGCATGGAGGGAGGGATGTGGTATGAAAAATGTCTTGCACGCCTGTTGCAAGTCCCCCCGCCAAAATTGGTATGCAACATGGGCTGCATGCGCGCGCCAGCCAACTTTGAAACCCCTTACTGTTTTGGTGAATTTGAAGCTAAACAAGAGGAATATAAATTGGTAAATGATTGAAATGTGAGATACCAAGCAGGGCTTGGAAAAGGACTACAAAAATTTCCACCAAAACTGAGCCAAAAAAAGAATTGAATTGTTCACTTGTCTTTCCATATCTTTTTTGGCGCTTGACTGTACCCCCACCTTCCCAGGTTCAAACTGGCATCTGAAAAACTGCACCTCCCTGGTATGTAGACTTTGCTCCCTCCTGGTATATATATATATATATATATATATATATATGCAGAACAGTTACGAAAGGGGGACAGGTTGGGGCTCTTTTTCTGAGAGAAAAACAATTTTGAATAACGCACTGTAAGTTGGCAGAAAAACTGACAAACTTGATTGAGTGATCTCATATGAATACATGAATGCCTTTTTTCATTTTTAGTGTATTTTTGATTTCATATGATGCGCTCTGAAAATGCATATAGGGAACAATATCTCATGGTTATCAAATTCAATGTAGTATGCATGAAAAATAAACGACTTGTGTTTTCTAAAAGCAAAATATTAAAAAAAAAGAGGAGAAATACAAAAGATGAAATTTCATGTTAAATTTATTATAATTTATTTCAAAATAGTTGAAATATTTTTATATATATTTATATAAAAGATAAAAAAAAAAAAAAAAAATTACAAGAAAATAAAGAAATATATAAAAATTAATGAAATAAAAACTCTATTGGTTTTTTTTTTGTTTATGTTAAGAAAAAGAAAGGAGCAATACAAAGGAAAAAAAATAGAACAAAGGACACAAAAAACACAACAAAAAGGACAAAAAAAAGGGGGAGGGGATGTATTTAAACAGAAATTTTATTTTTTTGCACGAGTGTGAGTTCTTCTATGTCTAGCTAAAGAAGAAGAATCAGCAAAAGACTTTTGACAACCAGGATGTGTACAAAGATGAGGTTTTTCACCAGTATGGGTTCTTAAATGTACAGTTAAAGCAGATCTCTTAATTTTTCATCAAGTTAAAAAAAAAAAAAAAAAAAAAAAAAAAAAAAATGTAAATCAGCTCAAATATGTTCAAGTGCGATTTTATTTAAAAAATAAAAAATAAAATCTATTTTTTTGTTTTTGTTTTGGAAATGGAGAAGAAAAAAAAGAGATTTTTGATATATAAACCTGAATAAATCGTTTTCCACAATCCAAAAAGTTGCAAGAGAAAGGTTTTTCTCCTGTATGAATTCTAGTATGACGGACCAAATCAGATCTTCTGCCAAAAGATTTAGAACAACCTGAAACAAGACAACAAAAAGTAGAAGAAGAAGAAGTAGATTTTGATTTAAGTGAAGGATTTTTTTTTTTAATTTGATTTAATTGAACTGATAATGAAGAAGAATCCGATTTAGTATTGGTTGAATCTAAAATTAAAGGAGGTGAATTTGATTTTATTTCATTTTTATTCAATTTTGTATGGGTTTCATGCACTTTTCCATATTCATCTAAGAACTTGAACGGTAAATCTTCAAGAAATGATGACTTATTACTATCTGGTACTTGAGATGAATGGTCGATCATGTTTGAAGATACTTCAAGTGAACCTGTTGCAGTGTTTAAGATGGAAAAATTATGAGCAACTTCATTTTCTTGCGGATGAATTGAAATATCATGTTTATTTGTTGAATCAAGTTCTGGTGCAACATTAAAGTAATCTGTCAAAAAATCGTGATCAAATATAGAAGATGACTGGTGTGATTGAGTCATGTCTAATCCTAAACCTTCTAGACAACTTGGAAATTTAAAATTATCACATGTTCGAGTTTGAAACAATTTGGGAGACTCGTGATTGGCTGGTGGTGGTAAAGAAAGAGACCTTTGGTGAGTTGCAAGCGGATGTGATGTATAAACTGGACTTGGATTTAATGGGGGATTCAATGGGTGTTGAGAAGTGAATTGATTGATTACAAGACCTGAAACATGAGCTGGATCAGAAGTTGAAGGATTAAAACGCCCATCATGACGGGATGAACTGGTGAGAGGGGGATCAGATAAAGGATCATCCTTCAAAAATCCTCTGAGTAGTTCATCGTCAGTTATCCGCTCATTTTGACTTGTGACATGATGTTTTTGGTGATTGGATTGAGGAAAAGCCGAGATTAAACTAGGGTCGATTTTGAGGTTGAAAGAGGTGGATGTATTCAAGAGTGGATTGATGGAATGTGATTTGAATGGTGTTGGATTACGACGTGGTTGAGAGGATGCACGAATGTGATGATTTAATGGAGACTGCTTGTGATTGATGAAATCATGATGATCTTCAAAGAATGAGTTTGATCTAGAATCAAAGCCTGAATTGGCTAATGATAATGAGTGGATCCATGAATTAGGGGAGATTTCTAGGAAATTAGTCGAGTTGATGGGTTGAAATTCTTGATCGGGATCGAATAGGGTAGATGTAGAAGGAGTAGAGCCACCAAATTGAAATGAAAGTTCGCTCGAGGGACGACGAAGAGAAGATTGATCGGATGAGAATAGATTAGGATGATAGGATGATTCGGTTAGATTTATTGGACGTGAAGATGGACTTGGAGGGAGGGAATGTGTATTAGATTGTTTGACAGAAGATTGATTGATGATGTTTTCAAATGGATCGTAGTTGGGTTGAAATTGAGAAGGGTTTGTAGATGATCGAGTATTACGATTTGATTGATTTGATATGAACCAGTCAGTTGGAATGAGATTTACTTGATCAGAATGATTTGATGGAATGATTGATCGATCTATGTGAGTTGATTTTCTACGATGATGATGAAGATTTGAATGATTTTGATCGAAAGAATTTCGAAGATCACCGATTGAAGTACTTTTTCTACGAATCAATGATGATGAAGAGAAGTTATTTGAAGAATCTTGTTGATGAGAAGAATTAGATTGTTGATATGAGATTAGATCAATTGGATGAATTGATGATGAAAGGTAATTAGATTGATTTGATGATTGGTGATTAGATTGAGAAGTAGACTGTTTGTTGAATGAAAAGGAATTTATAGTCAGAATGATTTATATGAAAATTCAAGAATAAATTAGTTTGCTTACCATTTGAAAATCAAATTCATTAAAAAAAAAATAAAAATAAATAAAAATAAAATAAAAATAAAAAATAAAAAATAAAAATAAATTTTTTTTTTTTGTTTTTTTGTGAAAAAAAAAAAATTAATTTAATTTAAATCACAAAGGATGTCACACATATCTGTCACTGGTCTGTCACAATAGAAATATGGGTAATTTTATTTTACATTTCAACCAAAAAATAGTCATCATGCGATCACCTATCAACATACGAACTCTCAGAGATATGGCCAGAAGAGAAGAATTCGCAAAGACTGAATTACTCAGACGTGCTTATTTATACGTAGCAAGAAATGAAGGATTACCCATGAAAGTCAGTCAGTTAATAAACTATCTCATAATTCAACAACATCTTTTAACTTTTGACATCCTCAGCTAAGAGCTCAAGCTCAATTATCCTTAAACAATTTACCAACCAATTCACATCCAACTAAAATTCATGAAAGATGTATTATAACCGGTAAAGGAAGAGGAGTCATTGCTAAACTAGGATTATGTAGAGTTGAGTTAAAAGTAATCCCCCGGTATATATCTATAATTAACTAATTAAATCCTTTTAAAAAAAAAAAAAAAATTCAAAATTTATATAAACATTTACACAGCATCAATTGAAGTTAAAAGCTACTAAAGATAACAAATGGCTAGGGTTTGAGAAAGCGGTATGGTAATACCAATTTATCATTGGAAATGTTATTTGTGCAGCTCAACTACAGCATGACAAAAGGGGAATCACCAATCATGAGAATTATGGAGTGATAGTGAAAAACTCCAAGTCACAAATCATTGAGCGGTGAATTAAATTTGTTATGTAGTCAGAACGACTTGGATTTGATTTCATTATTTGACAACAAAATAAGTATACACATGTTTTACCAATAAAACAAAAAGAGACTATGAGTAGAGTTAAGAATTGATATGTATCCAACGCCAACGAACCGAGACCATCATGAGTAGAAAATATCAAGTCGGCAGATATGGGTGGCAAAAAAAAAAAAGAATTTTCTTTTTCATCTATCGACTTACTTTGGATACATGTTACATTCCGCAAAGTGTAGGATTCCCCTTTTTTTTATTTAAAAAAAAAAAAAAGTCAATCTTTGGGTGAAACAAAAGGGAGTCGATGAGGGAACAATCGTAACACACAGACTGTGAAATATATATTCCTGATTTAGGTTTCGTTTGATGATAAAACTGTCAATTACTGCAAAGCTTAACTTGAGCGCAGCGCGACGTACATCTAGCCTTGTTTTCGGTCCCTGTAATTTGCATTTTGGTCTATGATAAGCAACTTATGATAATTTTTTGTTGAAGAGTCACATAAAGAGACATAGAAAAACAAAAAATCAGCCAAGCTAACTGGGAAGGCTTGTATGCACACAGATTATTCATGCCAATCGGGCGATATGTTCAGAATCTTTTTAATTTTTTGAGAAAACAAAGTAAAAGAAAAAACTACTACCAAAATAGAAAAATGGATCAATCACCCTCAAAATACAAAACTAAGTTTGATTTCATTATATCAAGAAAGGTGATGAAAGAGAAATAAATTCTTAATTCCTATTTCTCTTTTTTCCCAATGACTAAAACATAAATTAATAAAATTATCATTTTCTTCTATCTTTTTCTTTTATATATTATTGTTTCTTAGAGGGTGCGAAGGGGGGGGGGGGGGTGTCACAATTGGGATTCTTGATTCCTGTGGCCCTTAAATTTTTTTTTCTTGGAAACAAAATCTGGAAACTTTTCTTGCTTGCTGAAAATTAAGAGCAAGAAGTTTTGTTTTTCTATGATTTTACTTCCACTCTCATCCTTCCTTCTTTTTCTTATCCACATCTCTTTTAATGTCATCAAGTAAGGTGGTTGATTTTTTTGCCACCCAAAACCTGGCACCCACCACCTTTTGATATCAGGAAGACATCAAATTTTCTTGTTTTTTTTAAAAAAATATTCTTAAAAAATAATTCCAGGTGTACTAAAATTACCAAACTTCTTTCCCAGTCTCCTGAGCACTACTTCTTCATCTTCTGAGTTTTCTAGCTCAAAAAAAATAAAATATTGAGGTACTTCTTATGTAGGGAGTACACAAAATCCAATAAAAAATAAAAAGTAAAACCATATGGTTATTATGACTTTTTATATTTTTCACAGATACTCTAACCTTGATTTAGTTTTGGTAAAAACTTTAGCCATGGGTAGTCTCTACAAGGTTCTCTTAAAATTGGTTTTTTTAAAAACTGGTGCATGCACCAGAATTTGAAAAAAGTAAGAGCATCTCCACCGCAGGAGCTAAATTGAGTGACTAAACCAAATTTAGCTACCCGCGGCCCAATTAGCACCTCCACCGGAGGCGCCAAAGGGGGTGCTAAGTTGGAATTTTAGCTCGCGGAAGCTATAGGGTTCCTACATCTAGGTTGCTGTAGCTTTCCAAAGAGCTGAGACCAAAGTGAAGTATCACAAGAGTTTTCTGTGATACTTCACTTCCTCTGTTCAACAATACCCCCGAAAAAAAATAAGATATAATTCAAAAACAAAGGAAACCAATCAGGACTGGTTGGTCTCATCGCTAGCCAACATCTTTTTCTTATCTTTTTTACTTTTTTCTATATCTAGTTGTTCAAGAGATTCAATGAGCACGGGGGCAAGGTTTCACGCTCCCAAGTGCTATATTGGCACCTCCCGGTGGGAAACTGCCATGAGGCAGAGAGCTAACCGTGTGCCGCAGTAGCGCGAGTTGACATTTTAGCTACTCAAATGGATACCTGCGGTGGAGATGGTCTAAAAATCAAATCAACTTATTTTCCCTCCCCATGGCTGAAATTAATCTCAAGTCCAACAAGGTTGAAATACATGTGAAAAAATTTCTAACACTTATTTCCTGCATTAACTATTTTTTTAAATTTATTATTTGATTTTGTGTATTTGGTATATCAGGAATACCCCAATTATTATTATTATTTTTTTGAGCCAAAAAAAGATCAGAAAGTGTTGCAGGGGTGTTCAGGAGGCTAGGAGAAAAAATTGGCAATTTTTGAACAACTATATTTGCCCCACTAAATCCTGTCCATAGTTTCCATACTTCACCTTTTACATACTTTTACATGGTTTTTTTTGAACTACAGAAAACTTTGCCAAAATATACCCCTTCCCCTCACACTTGATCCTTCACCTCAAGTTACTTCTCTCATCTCCTTGCAAATACTTTTCCTTTTTTTTTTGCTCTCTTGTACTATTGCTGAAGGATGGATATCTGCAATTGGTAATATTATCTTTGATCTGTTTTTACTCAAATCATTAATCTCAAGAAAATCTTTTATCTAATTTAATTGAAATCAGATTATAATAAGAAAACAAACAAGTACAAAAAAAAGCATGTATTTAAGATGAGAGATGGCTTGGATTGAAATTACTTTAAAAAAATAAAAAAGGAGATCAAATTCGAAAATTTCAGACACTTAGATCTAGCCAATTTGTTCAGCTGTTGTTATTCTTCTGACTATTCAACTTAATAAAATTTTTTCATAATGAGAATGTGAGGGCCAATCTAATGAGATTTTATGCCCATGTTATGCAAAAGATGATTGGTTATATTTAATAGTTGACTTGGGGCGATCAACGCTAAAAAAATAAAGAAGAAAAAATTGTAGCAACCAATTGAAGGTGATTGGTGGGATTCAGAAAACTTGGGAGTGAACCAGCTTAGTAGGATTCTGATCTGTGAGATTCTGAGAAGGTATATCAGAATTGAATAGACTGGGGATCAGTCGAATGGAAGTAGCTGTAAAAATAGCAGCAGCAGCAGTCAGAAAATAATCAGGATTATCATCATGATGAGAGGGTCAGAGCTAACATTCATCTTTTTATCATTAAGCTTATTCTTTTGACAATACAAAGGAGAAAGAATAGCTGAAAATAATGAGATACCTTAATCAAGAACTTGTTGTTTATGATATAACAACAAAGTAAAAAAGAAAAAAACATGGCACCATATAAAAATATCTGATCTAGTAAATTGGCTTGTTGTAATGAACTAATTGATGCTTGCAAAGTCTTCATCAATTCTCCAAATGTGAAATGTTGATCCAATTTTAAATTTCAAGCGTTAGATTGTTCTTCAGTGAATTATAAGAATATCAACAGGAGATAAAAAATTCAAAAAAGGTAGTCCAATTTGAAAGGGTGAGAAATAAGTAGAGAAGGACAATGTGAGTAAGAACCAAGTTATTCAAAATATCAAGATGAAGTATTACTGACCAAGCTTGTGAGTAGAAAGAACTGATTGATGAAACTCCTGACAAATGATTTCAAGTGTATTTTGGAGTGATTTAGTTAAGTCCAAAGAAAAAGAAATTTCTAACATTAGTGGGAGGAGAAGGATTAACAAAAAAGGTCAGATTGTGACAAAGGGAAGCACAACTGAAATTATTTGGTGCTAAAACCAAAATTGGAGCTTATAATGAAACCACAAGAGAAGAAAAATATTAATATTTACACAAACCCACTATGTATATGAATGTCACAATATAAAAGCATAAATTTATTGAAACCAACTGAAATAAATTGAACAGACTTTTGGGAAGTATTGGGTGTTGAATCAAACCAAGCAGGAGTGAATTTATGGTAACTATTACTATTCTGATCAGAAGAAGAGGATCAAATAATAAATTGATTAAAAGATCTATCATTAAATGTACTAAATCCTTTTGATTTTTTTTATACATGAATTATTTAATAATTCAACCATCCTGATCATGTTTTTGAGGTGACTCCAGTCTTCCAATTTTATTTTTTGTTGTAACATATCTAATAGAGATTTTCTGGAAAGCATGTGCTGATTGTTTGATTTCATCTTGATTTTGTCTTTAATTTTGATTTTTATGATCTTCATTTTGGGTCTTATGAATGAGGTAAATTTGGATGATTTGATGGAAGCTAATTTCTTGAAAATGACTTTCTCAAAAGGTGCTGTAGAGGTGTTCAGTAATTTCATGAATGATTTCCATTTTGCAGTTGAGTGAGAGATGTTGGAGAAAGTAGTTGGATATTTTGGGGAGGGAAGGAGCGTAGGTGAGAGGATGAAAAGACAAGAGATGGTGAAGGAAAAACTATGGTGGAGCGCTCAATTCTCATAGTTACATACTTTCCAAGTTTACTGCAAAATGAAAAATATGTAAACTATGTAAGAAATGAACTATGTCAAACTATGGACAGAATTGAGTGGGGCAATTGTTGAATAATATTTGAAAATTTATAAGAAAAAAATAAAAGGTGGTGCGTTCCAGGTTTTCTTAACCCCCTAGAATAAAAATAAAAAATTCTCAAATCTTCATCAATTTTTCCTGGTAGTTTTTTTCATAGATGTGTAGTTGTCTATGGGATTAGTCTACATTATTTTTTGATTTTTGGAAGAGTTACACAGAGATGGTGAGGTTTGAAAGTGAGAGAAGAGGTTTTTGAACAAGGAGCAGGGACTTTGGGACCAGTTGGTTGTTGATTAAGAAGACTCAAACTTGATAAGTTTTATTTCATATAAAATATATATATATATAAGAAGAGAAAATCACATGTCACACAAATGTGACATGTCTAACTAATAAAACTAACATGTTACCACTAATGTAGCTGACTATCATGAGCTACATTAAATAAGTAAACTGCAATATCATCAGACTATCATGTTATGATATTGAGAAAAATATTGATTTATTTATTTTAAGATTTATAAAAATTTATAAAATCAAATTATATTTAATAAAAGAAGTGGGATGGAAGCAAAACTATTTGGAAAAACAGGATTGTTAATATGTGGTTTTTAATAATCTAGAAAATATTTATATCATGTGTTGTTGTGCTATAAATATGTTATTTGGTATTATTCCCTGTGTAGTGGTCAAATAATTCATGTAGTTGAATTTTTATCTCATGTGTAGTTGTGGGATACTGTACTTAGCTTAATTCTTGTACCATATGTAGTTGTGGTACAAAGACTTCTCCTGTTTAGTTGTGAGAGGTTTCCTTTTTATTGTTATAATTTCTCACCAGGTTGTGATAGATTTCTCTTTCTGTATATGAAGTTTTTGATGTAATTAAAAATCATTGAGTTCAAGCCATAAATTTCTTTTTATAAATAAATTGACCCCAGCTCCTTTTTCAACAAACACTCATTTTTCTTAAAAACTCCCAGAGCATCCACTCTGGATGCGGTAACCTGGTGGTTTAGCCCAACTTTGACGCTAAATCAGCCGGCCAATCACTATGGGCATGAATTAGTCTGCCTTAGCTAAGATCGTCACAACTTTTCCATCAGACTTTCTGGGCAAGTCTGATGCATGCAGTAGGATAAGTTTCAGCTAATTCATAGTTTCAAGCATCCCATAGTGGATCTTAAGCTAAATTTTGTAAGAAAATTCCCGCGGGCCCTACAATCATTTCCCGCAAAAATCCAGTTGTGAACTCCCCTAATGAGATGAAATGTTATCTGACCTGAATGGGTGAGAAACACGTCACTCAAGGATTCATAAAGGATAAAAATCAAAACAATGAATAACAAATATTACAACCAAACAGGAATCAAATATTGTTTATTAGGTTTTGTTTAATTATTTTAATATCTCAATCATGTACAAGGCGGAAAAGGCTGGATTTTAGCCTCCAAAAATACCGCACCCAAGCCCTGCTACACTCCATTATCTAAAATACAGAAGTAACGGAATTCATAATACATTCATTTGAAAAAAGATTTACAATCTTCCACATCTTCCTTGCTTCCCAAAAAAATTGGAACCCGCTGGTGGATATTAGTTGGGATGACATCTAACACTCTTTCAGTGCCTGTAGTTGCAATGCCACCCGCCTGTGTGCCAAAGTAGGATTTGGAAGTGAATTAAATTAATCTTAACACCTTTTCAATTACGTGACAGAAAGTAATAAATCATACCTGCTCCGTCAAAAACGCCATTGGGAACCCTTCATACAAGATTCTCAACTTGCCATTTTCTGACTTCTTGTCAGCCGGGTACCTAAGGAAAAGGACAGCGGGTGAGTTGAATGTATATCAATCTTACGCACAAGATCAACTTACCCGAAAATTCCGCCGTATAACAGCGTGCGGTGAACGTCTGCAACCATACTCCCAATGTACCTCGCTGAGTAAGGCTTGCCGTTTGCCGGGAACTTAACGCTTTCTAGGTATTTTAGAACTGGCTCATGAAAAAACATTGTGTTGCCCTCATTGATGGAGTAAATTTTCCCCCGCGATGGAACCTTTATGTCAGGATGAGTCAAGATGAACTCGCCGATTCCCTAAAAAGTGTGAAAGTTATCCAATGAAATTAATGTTATTATGTTGTTCTGAATTTGAGCGTCTCAAAAAACTGACGTTATCTAAGGTATAACCATTGACACCCTGACCGGTAGATATGACTAAATTGGCGCTAGAGCCATACATGCAATACCCAGCGGCGACCATCTCTTTACCTGGCTTTAAAACGTGCCTCACGTCTGCCTCTTCTCCTTCCGGCTAAAATGAAAGCATATCTCATTCGGTTTTAATTTGCGTTGATCACTTCTTTTTTTTAAATGAAAAAGGGACCTCACAACTCGATAAATTCCAAATATTGTTCCAATGTTAACACCAGCATCTATATTTGAACTACCGTCCAGCGGATCAAAAACAACACAGTATTTTCCTTTCTCCGACGCATTCTCTATGACAATGAGCTCATCCTAATATAAAAAAGAACCATGCATTATATGTATACCAGTAATTCAATGTTCAAATAATTAACCAGCATTATGAAAGTATCCTACATTCTCTTCTGAGACCATCAGGGCGACCTTTCCAGAAGCTCTGAGAGAATTGATCATAATTTCATTAGCAAGTACATCCAATTTCTTCTGTTCTTCCCCTTGAACATTTGTCATTCCAGCGGCACCAATTCTAGTTTTTGTAGATTTAAAATCGCATCAGTTACGTCACATTTTCCAAATAACATATTTTTTGAATGATTTACGGACAGGTTGAGAAGACGGGCCCTGCGCACATTAGTTGCAATAAACTTGCAAGTGGTCTGGATGGCCGTCAGTAAAATGGTTAGGTCACCACTCGCCTGAGGAGTCCTAGCCTGAGAGGTGAGCACATGCCGAGTGCTTGCAAAAAATCATAAATGTACATCAAAGTCAAGGCCAGTATAAAGAGGAACGTTAATCAAACAGAGCAGTATAAATTTCAGTTTTAGGTCTCTAAATGAAAAGATAGACTTACAGTGTCATAATTTCAGTACTCATTTCCTCCATCATTGAAGTTTGAACAGTGAGGTGTTGCTAGGGAGAAAGGGGATACAACTTTCCAACAAGACGATGTGGCATGCAAACCGATGATATAAATATGCTCACTGTAATCAGTAAATGACGTCATTGACTTTCACCCCATTCACACGACTGACGTCATTTTTCGTAGAGGATTCAATTGCTGTGAATTGCTAAACTATTTCAGTCTTGAAATTTCTATGATTTATCTTTCTGATAAGCTATAAAAGCATTTGAATAAAAAAAGCTGAAAAAAATTCTAACGAACCCAATTTCGACCCACATGGATTGCCATAACATATCAAAGCACTGTGGGATCCCAATCTCAATCGATCGACAATTTGTGAGACTTGAGCATTAACTCCCGGAGAAAAATATTGCTCAGGTATAGAATTTCTCAGAAGAAAATATCTAATCTTATTATTTCTTTTAATCTTATTATTTCTTTTAATCTTATTATTTCTTGTTGAATTTACAATGATTAAAATAGGAAAATAAGATAACAACTTGAAGAGAAGTCTTCTCATATCACAACTGATATTTTTAATATAAAAACCCACAAGATAACAAATAATAAAGAATAAAATAGAAAAGTAAAATTAGAATAACAAATAAATAGAAAAATCTAGATAACCCTAGGATTATCTGAAAACACGCAAGATTAAAGTTGAACCAATTCCAAAAGTATAGGGTTTTCTAGAAATTAAATATTTTCAAAATTGTTACACAATTGAAATATCCTTCAACTGAAGCAATAATGAGCCCAATTTAAAACACAAGGGTAAATGGTACAACATTTCAACTTGTTGCCAGTTACCTTTGACATTTACATAAGGTATGGTGCCACAAATGATCACAAAGCTTCTCACGATTTTGGTACTACTCCTGACTTGGTGAACTCTGATGTCGGAGCTCACAACAAAGTCGGTCCAAAGATGTACCTGTGTTGTTTTTTGTGATTTTATTTTATGAATAAAAGATATAAACTTGATCAGGCATGGTTCAGAACAGTCATTTGTCTGTCCCAAACTCCATGGGCATCACACACCTCACAACCGCTCACCATCCCCCAAACCTCATAAAAAGAAAATATCTCTCTCCTCTTCACTGGCTTGATGCATCTCCCTGTTCTTCCCCTAGACCAAGCTCCTCCACAGGAAATTTCAGGTTTCAAAGAAGATCTGATCATGGCTAGTGTTGGACACCTCTTCTGCCCAAAACACCCAATGCAATAATCCTCCACTTGCCTTTACCTACTATTAAACTCAAAATTTTATCCCTAATTCATCTTCCCAATGCAATAATCCTCCACTTGCCTTTACCTACTATTAAACTCAAAATTTTATCCCTAATTCATCTTCCCAAAAAAAACTACCAATCGGAATTTGCTCCTGTCTCCTCTTCTTGAACTCAAATGCCACAATTCTAAATCAATCACCCAAAATATTTTCAACAGAGCAATAAATTTGAAAATTCTGATATTTGCTCTATTGTACTTGATCCCCCATGGTATTGTGATTAGAGGTATGCTTTGGCCTTCAAACATCAAACTTCCAAATGCCATGATCAGCAAAAAGGGTTCATTTATGTCTAGAGATATATCCACACTGAATATATTAGGATGATTGGTGGGGGTTTCAACTGCTCATTTTCTCATTTGCTCTTTCAAACTGCAAATACTTCTGCCTTGCAAATATTTTATTTTATGACACTCCTGATTATTTCCCTGCTGTTGAATAATTCAAGTGTTTCCTGACTTTTAAAAACTCTAGAAGGTCATGAATTCAAATTTCTCTTTCTAAATATCTAGATGATTTTATTTTTCATTTTGAAATCTCATAAAGAATTTGGTCATCATTGCTGCTTCAAGAATTTTTTCTTTATTCCCGTAATAATATAACCTTTTTCCAGTCCAAAAAGTCTCAAAAACATGTTCATGGCTGAAGTGAATTCAATTAAGAATTTTTAGGAATTCTTCTTAGAAAAGCTGTTATTGGATGGTAATACCTCAAGAAAAAGTGGAACAGCGTCTTAATTGGATCAATGGTTCTGATGAGTTAAGTTTTTTTAGTAGTGCTTATGAAGATTGGTTTGATTATTTACTTTACAATTAATTCTAAAATCACAAGTGTGTTTTTGTGGTGGTAATGCTATTATGAAAAATCAATCATCTCTCAACAAAAAGATTATCCTTCCACAATAGATATTACAGAGAAATTGGGGAACACGTGCTGGCAGTTGTCATGTGGTAAATTTCACACTACTTGTATTCTAACTTGAATCTTAGTGATTGATTATTCTAATGTAACTCCAATGCACAGTGACTGTGCATTGAAGATGATTATGGGATGATTTGAATTAAAAAAAAAAGTAGCAACTGAGATACCCACATGTTAACTGGTGCCAGGTGTCCCCTGATTTCTGCTGGTGCAAGATATATAGGAAGAAATATCCCAAATGGCCAGCTAAATCAAAAGTCTTGAGAATCTCCAGTCATTCAGGAACTTTATCTATAAATTAGTGATTTTGTAGAATTTAAAACTTAAAGATTTGATTGGCTTTCATAGTCATCAAGGTAAACATCAATTTGTAAGCTTCAAAGATCCATTTTGGGTCTGATTATCACAATAAAAATGGACAACACAATCAGTAACAACTCAAAATGGCTTCAAGAGGACAATCACTCCTCAATAGTTTTCTTGGGAACAAGAAAAGCAGCAATAAAATATTCAATCTATCCTTGGATTCCCCCAATTCCACCCAAACATCCCCTTCAATTGAAATTGTCAAGAGGGTGCAAAAAGTTTATTTGGCAACTACTTCAGTCAAAGTCCTGTATATCCAAACAAGATCCTTGAAAAATGATTCCAAATGAGCTGGTCCCTCTTTATGTGGCATATGTGAGACTCTGTATGAGAAAAACCAGTATTGCATACAAAAAGCTGTAAGTAAAATTAAGTCTGGTATATCCAACCATCATCCAAGGAATGGATATTTTATAAAATTTCCACAGAACTATTGTGAAGAATTGGGACTGAAAACACAGTCTTTACATACCAACATAATCAAAGGGATGGCTAATTTATAAACTTTCCACAGGACTGTTGTGCAACATTGGGACTGAATATGTGCCAGAAAGCCTTGGAAGTAATCCAAAAGCTAGTGGTGAAAGCAACACAAATGAAAAATTCAAAATATTTATCAAAGAAATTGTTGAAATCTATTGGCCTCAGTTTTTGAACCACCAAATCAAGATGAATTGAGAATAATATTGAGTGAAAATGGATCAAGTGGGATCCCAGGATCCAAAGGGAGAATTGATGGCAGCACTAAAAGCGGAAGAACTGTCCCAGTGAATATTCTGGGCAGTATAAAGAAAAGGAAAAGACTCCAACTTTTTTCTTTCAAGCTATAACATTAAAAAATTTGTGCATTTGGCATGCCTTCTGTGGGACACTAGGGGAATCTAAAGACATTAATTTCCTAAAAAAAAGTCCAATATTTTAAAATTTAATAGAAGGTTCCAAAGAAGAAATAAGTTTCCAACTGAATGGACACAAGTAAAACAGGGAACCAATCTTTTTTTACACAGGTAGAGTTTTTTTCAAGGAGATAAAACCAGGTTTCTCTTCTTCTACCCCAGTTATGTTTCTGCATCAGGAGAATATACAGGTGGCTAATTAGCTGGATGAATAAGGCAGAAATTGAACTCTCACCGTTGGATGTGAAGGAGGATTTGATTTGTTAGCTCAAGTCTATCTCAAACTATGGTAATACCCAATTGATGTTGGCTGGATAGGGGAAATTGTGACAGGATTTGGGTTGGATTTATACCATTAAGTATTTATTTCTAATAGTTAGTCAAATACTTCTAGACTTGTGATAAGAATTGATAATATAACCAATGAAATCCTTGAAGAAAAGGTAGGGTAAAACAGTAGAATAATGATTCTCTTAATGAGATAAGAACAATAATAAAGATAATAATTGTGGTATAATAAAGAATAATAATTTTTTAATATAAGAGTATTTTTGTTTTATTAATTTATTAAACAAGGGGTGTGCTAAAACAACACCCCATAATGGCTGAAGCTACACATTGATGGCAAAAAATGTCAGGAGACTGCTCTTCCAATGTAACAGGTGTTTTTTTTAGTAATAAATAAACTGCACCAGGTGTTGTTTTAGATACCTAGTGTGGTGAATAAAAAGACACCCCCGGGGGTGTTGTTTTAGTACTTGAAACTCCTCAGGGGGTGTTGTTTTATTATTCAAAAAAAAATCCTTTGGCATTAACCATCAATATAAAAAATGTGCTTGTTTGAGGAGAAGAGGAAATCAAGAGATCAGGCAGTGAACTCAGAGTGGAAAAATGTACAAAGGATACTCCTGGAACAACAAATAGACCTACACCTGGTCAGGTTGAAGTCAGCCAAGTACCAAACAGATGGGTTTTCAGTGGTGACCAAGGTCAAGGGGAAGTATCAGATTTGGTTGATCTTAGCCTCCCAAAAGACTGGAACACTTTATGTTTCATAGGATGTAACTGATTGCAAGGGGTAGAGGGGATAATAAATCTAATAACACCTGATAATCAATCCAATAGCACCTGTCACTTGAGGAATTTTGGAATCAATTATTCAAAACTTTCTTCACCATTAAGAGTGAGAGTGTTGAAAGCCTATTTGATCTTATACTATAGAGCAAAAGGTAAGAAACTCAATTTCTGTACCCATTGAATTGAAGTGTTTTTCTGATTTCTTGGCAGACTGGTCCAGGAAAGCCAAGATATCTAGGATAGTCCTTCACATGCTATAAGGGAGGAAGTCTTGTACTCTCACATGTTACAACACAGCAATAAAAAAGTTCAAGAAGTTTAACCAGGAACAAGGAAATCCCCATGTTTGCATTCCTAGTAGCAGCTGAAGATATTTATGGGTTTTATTGTGGGCCATCATAAATAGTGTATACAGCAAACAGCCAAAAAATAAAAGCTCAAACTGCAGAGAGGTATATGTTTCAAATAGAAGGGTTAAATATCTTTCAAGATGTCCTATACCCCACAGTAAAGTTGATGCTCAAAGAATTGACTAGAAATAACACAAAAATCCATCCAAGGCCCTTGAAATCACTGGTGCTACTGGGAAACCTCTTATTCTTAATGTTTGAATTATTCAAGGGGAACACAGAGCAACTGGCTTTGGTGGACCTGGCAATAGTGGCTTTCTAGGGAATAGTTAAAATAGAGGAGTTGAATTACACATTGAGGGAAGGTACACTCTTTCTGAGAGAAGGAATTTCAAGAACAGAGGTGAACCAGTTCAAAAGCTGAACTAAATTGACTTTACAAAAAAGAAAAACCTGAAAAACAGAAAAGAAAAAAACCCAAAAATAAGACAAGCAAAAACCAAGAAAAACATCAAAGCAAGGATTTTTGCTTAAAAAACACCCCCATGGGATGGGAATGTTGCTTTCCAAAACAAAGGATTTTTTTTTTTTTTTAGCTCAAACGACCTTTCCATTGGGATGTTTCTTGCAAAAACAACAGAAAAAGTCATCTTTTTCTGGATGTCTAAAACAACACCTGTTGCTAACGTCCTTTCATCTATTTTTCTTAGAAAAGAGATTTGTAAGGCTAACACAGTAGGCAAGGACTGGGGAAAACTGGAATTTCATCTATTCTGGCTTTCTTGGCCACAAAAGAATTATTGGTATAAAGTCTCACCAACTTTATAGAGGGGCATCTTCCCCTAAATTTT
>JNCO01000598.1:0-28129 GCA_000785685.1 Uromyces viciae-fabae | reverse complement strand
TTGATTTGAGTGTGAAGTGATGAGATGAATGAGATTTGATGAAAAAGAACAAATGAAAATAAAAATGAAAATAAATAAAAAAAAATAAAAATAAAAATATTGGGTTGAATCATTTTTCCTTGTGACATTGAGGTGACATTTGATTGAACTTGAAACTTGAATGGAATTGATTTGAGATACAAAACTCTGAATTCTAACACATTTAAGTAAAGGATTTATTTGGAAGTGGAAATGGATGATTTTTTTCAAAAAAAAAAGGATAGGTGAATCGTGGAAGAGTAATGGCTGGCCTGATTTTTCGGAGCCCCTTAAAATGTAGTTTGGGTTATGAAAATCGGTAAAAATGTTATTTTTTATCTTGATAAATTGACACGTCCTGATGGGAAAAAATGAAGGATTTGGGTTTTTTATCAACGGATTTGAAAATTGTGGATTTGTTGAAACCAGTCAATTATGTAATCGTGGATTTGGACATAATTGATACACCCTAATTTTGATTGCTAATAAAACTGATTTGTTTTGATAGAAAAATATTTTAAGATGAAAATAATTTTTATTTATTTTTAAGAGTAATTTAATTGAATAATTAAAATTATGTGTTGTCTGACTTTTCTGAGTTTTTTACTATTTTTATTATTTTCAATTGATTTTTATGCTTTGTTTGTTGATTGTGATTTGAATTAAATGTTTGCTACAAAAAGAGAGGTAGTCAATGACGTCATGTGACGTCATTGAATTGTTTTGAATCAAGAACAGTCAATTACGTCATGATTGTCTTGATTTTGAATTTTAAATTTTATTTTTAATTTTTAAATTTTTAATTTATTTTTATTCAAAATAAATTAATTTTAATTTTGAAATTAAAAACTTACCATTTTTAATTTCTTTTTCTTTTTCTTTTTTATTTTTATTTTATTTTAATTTTATTTTAATCTTATTTTAATCTCTTTTTTGTACATAAAGTCTTTTTATATTCTTGTTGTCTGAGACTTTTGTAAGAGATTTTTAATTTTATTTTTAATAAAAATTAATTTCATTAATTTTTATTCAATAATTCTTTTTCTTTCTTATTTTTATTAAAAAGAATAAAAAAATATTTCTGCTTACGTCTATCAATAAGCGCCATTTTTCTCTTGCCTTGGCAAGGATATTTTGAGGTATTTTGACAGGTATGTGGGTCCATAAGTCTGTTGAAATGAACAACAAAAGATTTACATGTTTTGACGGGCTTTTGTCTCTCAAAGTCGGCAATATTCATCAGAGGAATCCAGTGGAATACCATACACTAATTGTATGATAGCAGCTGTGAGCTTTTGGTGAGGTTTCAGTCACAGCTTCTCCAGTGCAATCCTAGTTTAAGAAAAAGTCAATATTGGGTTTTGTATTTTGTATAAAAAAAGCGACTCGCTGGCTTTTGTAGAGAGTATGCAGACCGTTGGGTGAGATCATTTAGAATGAAAAGGAAAATCTCTTTCTACATTCTAAATCTTTGGGAAAAGTCACTTTTGGTGAATGTTGAATTTGCATTCAAATAATCATTCATCAATTTTTCATGATTTTATATTTGGATGTTTTATTTGTTTGGAAGTCAAACTTTCTTGAATGATTTATGGTATCTTTTCTTGGAGTTGATAGAGTGAAAAAACTCAATGCTAAATTCTTCATCTAATATTTTTTGATTGATCTGGACACCACATTTGACATGCTGCCTTTAATTCTTCAAGTGAAACTCTGAGAAAGGGGTGACTTCATCAGACATAGTCAACCCTGATGTGGTTGAATAGATTAGAAAATGGATTAGCAGCTGATCCCAAATTTAAACTGTACCAATGTGGTTGGGACTTGGGATTAGCACTAATCTAGGTGAAAATCAACATATAATCACCAACTAACTTGCACACAAATGCAGCTGCTCTAAGAGAATAAAAAATAATACTGGAGATAATTTAAATATTATGACTGAGTCAATGTCTCTTTTAATCACTATATTACTCTTACTAATAAATTAATTTTTCTTAACACTGTGATGAGGACTGTTAGTTCTAACTACTTAGTTCCCAAATAAATGAAATCAAATTTAAATGAAAAATACTCCTTGAGAATTAAATTGACTGCTGATTATCTGGGTTGGTTGACTAAAAGATACATACATGCAATTACCATCTAATTGATGTTGAAATCTCAGTTTCCTTCTAGCTAAAATTCACCTTTGTCATTTTTTTCCTCAGTTTTTATTTTATAATTAAAATAAAATCTCATTGAGCATTCAATATAAAAATATTTCTTTCAGTTATGACCATTTATGTCACACAACAGATTGCTTGTGCTAAGTTTCACAACAGTGAAACTGGGTGATGCCTTTTCAATACTTAATCACCTTGAAAACTCAGCTCATTAATAATTTCCTTTTAATTCATAACAGCAACAAGTCAACACTTGAGTATATTTTATTGTCAACATCAAGACTCACCTCACCAGGATAAACCTGCCTATTTTCAACTGGTACTTATGGTTCAACATGAAATCTTGAACAACACTAATCTCATATTTTATTTTAGTCTTTATATTTTCTTCCTCAAAATCCTATGTTCCCAAATCTATAAAATTACTTCATTTTATTTATCCAGTAATATTAAAACCAACTCCTACATCAAATGAATAAAATATTTCAAATATTCTTTCCTTAGCCTTGTCTCCTATTAATTTCATGATTCCTTTGCCATTCTAAATTAGTTGTTAACTATTATCTTAGTCCTTTTGGTTAAATATCATCTTTGTTTCACATTTTATTATATTGAATTATGCTGTTTCTATTTACTCCATTGTTAACTGTGAAATCAATAAAACCTGGTTTTGGTGTTAGAAATCTTAAATTCTTTCAATTGATAATTTTCATCTTAATTATTTCTTCAAAAAACTAATGACTCTGAAACTTGAATTAAATAAAAAAATGCTTTGTGTAATGTTTTGGTCAAGTTCCAAAATTATGCCATGTAGCCAAGCTGCTCTAAAAAGGCATGGGGAGTGCCCCTCCTGGTGCCATATATGATTGTTGGCATTATCTACAAAGCTTCAAATTTGAGTCTTGAGGTTTAATATTCAAGATATGTGCTTCAAGTTTCCAGTTCCAACTTTTTACTTCCAGTAAGACTCAACTTGGCCGCAAAGCTTCAACACAGTCTCTGTGGAAGAATACTCTCAATGTGCACTCATCTATTGATGCTCACATCCAGCTACACTCTTTACCAGCATGGGTGTAAGCCAAAAATATTTTTTTCTTGAGCTTGAAATTTAATTGCCAACTTGAAAACATTTTCCTCCTTCAACCTTCTCTCTAGGTGATTTCTGCCAAGGGATTAGCTACAGCTGTTCATTTTACATCTCAGCTCTTCCCAGTTGAGACCTTCTATTTCCAGAGCCAATCATCATCAATGCTACCTTGTAGCTGGTATTCTCTATTTCATTGTTGGTGAAGTCACCTACTATCTTCTAAAGATCTACCCCATCCCTTGGAGTTTCTAAACTTCAACCACATCTTCCTTAGAAATCTGATTGACTAATCTCTGGATCAGCCACATTCTCATGCAGGTACTCAATTCATTTTTCTCTCTTTTGGAATCATACATTTCATACTCAAATACCTCACCTTGGATCATGTATCATATGTCATTTGATTCAATCTCATGGTTCATCTTCTATTCTCTGTAGCTCCCTTTCACTATAAACTCTCACCACCCAAGAAATGGTGCAACCAAGTTGAGTTGCTTTCCCAGGAACAAATGGGTTCCCTTTTTCTGTCCAAATTTCCAAATCAACAAAACTTTTTAGCTCAAATCTTTCTAATAGTTTCTTGTTCTCTTTCCTTATAATATATTTTCCTCATAATTATAATTGAAGGAGAGAAAGCCTGCTAGTATTTCTTTCATCTATTCACTGAAAAATAAAACTGGAAGAAAAGAAAATGGAGTATAAAAACGGGGCCCCAATTGCCTATGTAGGACAGCCTGGTACAATATTGTCAACCTCCCCAAGTATGTTCACAGGCTGGGAACAAATGGTTCAAACATTGTTTTGTTGTGCCACAGGCCCCTCAGAACAAGTTAATCTCAAATCTTTCAAGGATAGTGGGCTTCACTGTTGCATGGCAGCAAAGTCATCTTGTACACAATGTAGAGATGGTGCCTGCTGGTTGGGGTAGCCTACCCAGCACTTTTAGCTCAATTAGGTAGGGAAGCAGGAGGCACAAGGTAAAGTATTGGTCAGGGCCTGCATCATATAATAAAAAGAGGTGCTAAGAAAGAATGGGGTGGTCAGGTTCCCTTCTGGATTATCCTGAGGTGAAAAACATGTGGGCATTGAGCCCTGACTCACACTGACAGTAATGGCACAACAAAAAGTTCATTTTGGCTGGTTGTACTGTAGAGGGTGGAGAGCAAATCTGAATATAAGTGGTTGAGAACCTGTGCACACCAATAACTTTGCACTTTCCTCATCAAGGATTTAGTTTTTCCCCCAAATCCCAAGGCTTCCATCTGCTATAAGCTTAACCCAATTACTGAAAGAATTTAGAATGGTTTGAAACCAAAACCAGCTATTCATTTATCTTGAAGCGTAGTAAGTATTTAGCATAATCAGGATAAAAATCTTGCATAAAATTATCAATTAACAGTAAATTGAAAGTCAAAGTATACATCAAACCCATCCAAACTCACAATCCCCCCCCCCCCCCCCCCCCCCCCCCACCAAACATACAGACATTTCAGTGTGCTTATAAATGGTGGGGAAAAGAATAATAACACCCTTGAAGTCATGGTACAGTTTTTTCCAGTGATTTTTATGATTGGATTTATGGAAAAGCTGTCATACTGTGATTTCAATGGCTATTTTGCCATTCTTCCACGAGACATAGTGTCACATACTGTTGAAATCATAGAACTGTGGTTTTAATTTTATTCCAACATTCCAAATCACGGATGACAGTAAAGCCATTATTCTGTAATCTTGGAGGTACCAGGTGTTATACTACTGGTGAGATGGAGAGTCTCCCATTAGCAAGGAGAAAATTGGCTGCTTGCTGCTGTGGAAAGAAATACTGTGTTTCCGTACACAAATATGCCTTTCCGTAGGTTCTGCGCCTTCAGACTAAATTGATAATATTCTAAGAATAATTTAAACTTTTTGAATAAATATCCAAGTGAACTGGCCCTTATGTATCCTCTTACGCTTCCGCAGTTACCTTCCCTAAGAGAATTATTAAGTGGAATGCCCTCATTTGAAAGAGATGCCTAGTTAAATATTACATTCCAATAAAATTAGTGTATGTCTATGATATGTTGTGATATCCTATTTACAACTCCAATGTCCTCCACTTCCCATCCCGCACCCAAATCTCTGTGATTCCCCTGCATACCCCTGTTTTTGGTCTCCGCAGCTGTTTTCCCCAATGACCAATCCACATCTGCCTTACTAATGGAACCCTTACTGCTGACCAATACTACCCTACTTATTTCAGCCCACTGGGTTGGATCATTATCTGTTTACAATCCTTCCCTTCCCCTGCAGATCCGCAGCCCTTAGTACCCCCCACCCAGAAGCACCTCTTCGAGTAGCCCTTGTCCGACTGCCTAATGTGCATAACTTCCCAGTCCCCAGAAAACCTACCCTCCACTTTTAGAAAAGCGCACTACAAATTCACAACGCTAAAGGCAAATAACTTCACAGATACTTTCCAACTCTGCCAAAGCTATTGATCAGATTGCGCAATGAATCTACCTGCTCTGTCATTTTCCTCTACTTTTCCTACTACTCTCAACACAAATACAAACACCAAACTGCCCTTGACAGAGAACTAGGAACCTCAAGGTCAAAAAAAGAGGTTTTTTTCTTGATTAAAATATTTGGTTTCTACTTCCACTGGGTTTTCAATTTTTTTGTAAATTTTGAGATAGAAAAAACTAAGCTGAACCTAGAATACTTAGGCAAAAGGCACCAACACCCAACTCAAAACAAGGCAATGGGTGTGTGTTGCCTTTGTTTTATTGAGATATATTCTTCCAAGGTTGTATTTCACACATGTCATGAGTCCATGACATGTTGGTTGTTATCTACAGATCTCATTCTCTTTTTCTTTTTCTCTTTTATTTGTTTCACTCATATGTCACAATCTGTGACATATTCACTTGGTTTACTCTTACCTGAAACAATTAGTGTGACAAATCCTTTTCTTCATCTTTTCACACTATTTGCCCCAGGTAAGTCTCTCTTTTGTTTTGATTTCTTTTCTGTTTTGTTTGAACCTTCATCATGGAGTGGAACAGTAATCCTATCATCTTTTTAAACTATTTGCCTCAGGTTTCTCTCAACAGTTGATGAGCCTGTGACTACCATCAAGTTTTCAGCATTCAGCCAAACTTTTCCTTTCTCTCTAGAGCTACAAGCCTTTCCCTTGAGAACTGTGGTGAGATCTTCCCATCTCTTACCATGAAAGATTCAAAGCAATTGAATCACTTGTCCAGTTCCGCTGATTTTCTTTCAAATTCTTTGAAAGTATCTGTATCATCCAACTTACTGCTACTGACACTGACTCCGATTATCTTGATTGGAGTTTTGTTCTTCTCACCCAGCTGCGTTCAGTAAAGCTTTATCATTTTGTCTTCAAACCAACCAAACAAAATCACCTTTTGGCTATGTGGGACCAAGACAATCAAAAATTTTGCTCATTCATTATCAGGACCAATCATCATGCTAATATACACTTCATATGCAAATATGGTGAGGATGCCTTTAAAATGTGGCAATCTTTCAAAGCAGCCCATCAAGACTCATCATTGGGTGCTTGTATTTAGTAGTGGAGGAAACTTATCCTTACTCAAATGTCTGGCAACAACATCCAATCTCATATTGATGAAATGGAAACCTTTTCCAAACAGCTTCAGTCTTTGATCACCAACAAAAGACCTCCCACCTTGGATGATATTCATGCTACTGTTCTCCTCATATTTCTTCCTCAAGATTGGCTGAATTGTGTTTCCTCACTAATGAACAAAGATAATTCTCCCTCTATGTGTATTGTCTCCGCTTTAAAGCAAGAATTGTTGTGTCACAAATTCTGCACCGACAAAGATAACTCAACCTCTGTTTTTCTCAAAATAAACCAAAGCCAAACTTCAACCTTTCTCTTTTCTGCACCCTTTGAAAGGTTCAAGGGCATGAACTCTCAATCTGTGAAAAAACAGCTTGCATTTAAAGCAATCATTTATCCAACAATGATAAATATTTGTGTTCTGGTCAAAGTGATAACAACCCAAGGTGCCATGAAAATGATAGGTCCCTGGCCCTTTGTCAACCTCCTACTCAAAATCTCATGCCAAAGCCAGGTTTACTTATGTTTTCAATCTAAAAAATAATTCTGATAATTCTCAATCCAACTACTCTGGTCCAGAAACCACCGGAAATGATGTTGTGGTGTCTGCCTTTGATGGAAATATTCATTAAAACCCAAAAAAAATGTAGATTCTGGATGCTCAGGAAGTATGACTCCAGAGATTACTTCCATCAGTAGTGTCAAAAATGACCCCACTCATCTGTCTTGCCGACCACTCAATTGTTCAAACTACCCATACGGGTTAATCCTCACTTCCTATTGATGTCAACAAGAAAGTGAAAAATCTGGTTGTGCCCAACCTTCACAAACCACTCCTATCCGTTTCTGTAATGTGTGATGCCTCTTTGAGAGTGGTGTTCTCTCACACATCCCGCTATATCTACAAATCTTCTTATTTTTCCATTGTTGGAAGATTAGTAGGTTGTGGTTATTGTAAAGGAAATTTATACTAACTGCCTTCTGACAAGGTAAGGGCTGTTGAGTTTTTAAGGCTTAGGATGAAGCCAGGGGGCTTCTTTTCCCAACCATTTCTTATTCTTCTCCCCAGCTTGTTTTTCTATTTTCCTTTCTCATTACTTTCACCATTCCAAATCCTTTTATCTTTCCCAAAATTCATCAAGAGTCAACTCTTAAAAAAAAAAAAAAACATCAGAAAGAGAGTAAAACTAGTAAACTAATTCAATCACCTTTCCTTTTCCTCATCAACTCTAAAAATACTCAACCTAATCTTTGTTCTTTCTACTTCAAGTCTAGTATCTCACTGTTTATCAGAATCCCTCAAGATTCAAAATATTTATAGTTTTTCAATCCAGTGCCTTGCACTAATGTTTTTTCTTGTTTATTTTACCTCTTTCTTTATTTTTCTTATTGTTGTTTGAATCTAAAAGAACTGACCTTATCAACTTCAATTTCTGTTCCGTTTATTTTTCTTGTCTCATTTATCAGTTTGCTTCTTAACTTTGCTCATTTGATCTTCATCCATCACTATTAAATAGCTTCAAGCTTATCTTTTTTGTGGTTTGTTTCCTGTCTTTCTTTTTTTTCATCTTTCCCTATATTTCTTGTTGAATTTTCTTATTCTTTTTTTTCTTTATTCAGTCTCGTTTTATTTCTTGGCAATTCATTTAGAAATTCAACAAGGGCCAATGTGTTTTTGCCATCTTTTTTTCTATACACATGTGACTGCTCACTATGCGGTTATCATCTCTGCCTATCTCACATAGGCCTCTAACCCTTTCAACCTCTTCTCAAGATTATGAATGTGGTTCCCTCTCACCTGAATGAGAAAGAGGTTCAAAGGTGTGATGTTTTTGTTCGGCAAAAAATGCACTGTGTTTCTTTCACCTCCAGAGAAAACTAAAGAAGTCACACATATGGTGAAGTGATTCACTCCGATTTTGGATTTTTTGAGGTTCAATCAAGAGAAGGTTAAAAATACTTTGTCACACTCATCAATGACTGTTCAAAATTTATTAGTGTTTATCCAATCAAATTCAAAAGTGATTTTTTTATGTGTTTCAAACTTTTTAAGTCCCTTTTTGAGAAATATGGCATGTGACATATTCTCTCTCTGTGGTCAAATAATGGTGGTGAGTACATTGCCAAAGATTTCGAGACTTCTATTTTATCATCTGAAATTAGCCATAAACCAGGGCCACCCCATTCTTCAGAGTTTAATTGTGTGGCAGAAGGATTCAATCACACCATAGGCAACTCCATGTGGTGCTCCCATCTCCATTCCAAATTTCCCAAATTGTTCTGCGCTGATGCTCTTTGGCATGTCTTCCATTCCTACCATTCTTCTCCCTTGTTTTACTCCTCTTGGCTATAAAAGCCCAAATAATTTTTTTTGTATTCAACCTATTAGTCTCAATTATCTTCATTATTTTGGATGTATGGCCTGGTACAAATTCTGGAAGCAAACCAAAAGAAGCTTGACCCAAAGGCCAGATCTTCAATTTCCTTATCCTATATTTCCAATGGAAACAGTTTCTGCCTTTTTGACCTCCAAAACAAAAACTTTATAAATTACAGAGATTTTATTGTTGATCACAACTTTTTTTCTGTATACTAACCTTGTTATAGTTCCCAAAGAGCCAATCTTTGTAGAGCTTCTGTGGCCTGCAAATTTTTCAAGTGATACTCAATTTTTTCCTACACTAACACCTTCATAAGATACTCCTCCTATTTATTTCTCACTTGCTACCCATCCCTATTGTTTTTTGGCTTATACTATCCATGCACAAGCAAACAGGCCACAAGATTGTTTGCCTGCTGTATCTGAATAATCTTCCTCTTTGGGCAGTGAGTTTTCCCCAACACACTCTGATATACTTCTGTCTTTGGCTTCAATTTCTGCACTGGTATTGCCTCCAGAAATCTTCTGGATTATGCCTACTCATTCACCTCCTTTACAGTAGCTTGAGACTCCTCTAAAAATCTCATAAAATTCTCCACAAACTTTCCCTTTACCTCCTTCCCCATCAACTAAAACCCCACCTCAATCATCATTCACAGATCCAGTTGTTCCCTCAACCCTTGTAAGAAAATATTCCTGGGTCACAAACAACCTGAGTGATACAGCTTGTGGTCAAAATCTGTGACAACAGAAGATGATCTTGACACACAAAAAACTTGGAATCAACTTCTGAAGTCTTCTAATCATGACCACTGGTTGAAATCAGCAAACAAAGAATTCTCATCCCTTCTTGGGATGGATATCTGGACCCTTATACCTCAGCCTACCAATCAAAAAATAATCAAATCAAAGTGAGTTTTAAAAATTAAATGTTGTCCAAAAAAGTCCATAGAAAAACTTAAGGCTTGTCTGGTAGCTGTGGGATACTCCCACTCCAGATTCAAGGGATAGATTTTGACAAAGTATTCTCCCCAACAATCTTGAAACTCTGTGACTGATTTTCTCCCTCCTGGTTTCCAAAAAGTGGAATGGATGTCAAGTAGATTTCAAGACAGCATTCTTAAAAAGTCTTTTTGGACACTCCAGTCTTCATGGAACAACCCCCCGGTTTTGAAGAAAATGTCAATCCAGACTAGGTTTGCCAAGTAATTACTCTCTCTACGGCTTGAAGCAATCCCTGAGGCTGTGGAATCAAGATCTGCACAATGATTGGTTGACTCTTGGTCTTTCTCAATTGAAATATGATCCAAATTTATATTTCAAGACTAGGAAATCTAAGCTTAAGGTTTATTTGGTGGTCCATTTGGAAGATCTTGCCATTGTTGGTGAACCTTCCTTCATTGATGTGCTGATTGCTTTGCTTGGTTCTTATTTTAAAATTGGTGCTGATTCAAATCTTAATCATTTTCTCTGAAATAAGAAACTTTGTTGAGCAAAATATTTTCCTCTCTCAAGAAGATTATATTGATGCTCTTCAACAGCGTTTTCTTGATTAAGGATCCCTTCATGTCTCAACCCCGACTGATTCCAGTTTCAAAGATTTGGTCTGAAATCTAGACAGAGGGGATTCTTTTCCTGGACCTTATCCTCAAATCATTGGTTATTTATTGTAGATTTCACAGTGCACCCAGCTGAATGTCTCCTATGAAGCAAACAAGCTCTTGCAGTATCTCCACAATCCTTCAGAAAATGATTGGTTTGCCACCTTCAGGGTTTTGAACTATTTTATTTTGACTAAAGACCTCAAGCTTTGTCTAGGAAGCTCTCTCACATGTTCAGGATACTCCAATTCAGACTGGGATGAAGATAGAGAAGACCACCACTCAACTTCCGCATACACATATTTTCTAGGGGATGGTGCTATCTCATGGAAGTCCAGGAAACAATCAACAGTTTCACTTTTGAGCACAGAAATGGAGTATAAGGCGCTTTCAACTCCTGCAAATAAGCTTTGTGGCTCAGGAATATCTTGGTTGAACTTTGCTTGTGTCCCGTCAATGCCTTTGCATATTGATAATGAAGGTTCAGAGGCTTTGGAAAAAAATCCAAAACATCATGCCAGAATGAAGCAAATCCACACCAGGTGTCATTTTGTTAGGGAATGTGTCAAAGACAAGAATATTGACATTCAACATGAATTTTAGCCAACATGCTACCAAAGGCTCTCTCTTGATTTTTGTTACAGAAACATCGAGGACTGTTTGGTGTGGTCTGATTTTATTATGAGAATGAGGCAAACATACTATGAAAGTAAGTTCCGCCAATTGGTGAACTTCCAAGGGTTTTATACTCTGTAAACTGTTGTGTTTTAAAACCATGGCCAATCTGTGAGCACAAATCTGTTTGTTATTCTTCCTCACAGGTCTTTTCCCTTCTGGTTTTTTAATTTTCTCACATGATTTTTGGATTTTTTTCTTCCTTTTTCTTTTTCCGTTCCTATTCCTATTCTGTCCTCCTTCTTTTTCTTTTCACTTAAAAAAAATCATCTCTACTGAATATTTCATCTTGTCAGCAAGGGGGGGGATATGTGCTTCCAATGTTGTATTTCACACATTTCATGAGTCAATGACATGTTGCTTGTTATCTATAGACCTCATTCTCATCTTCTTTTTCTCTTTTCTTTGTTTCACTCATACGTCACAATCTGTGACATATTCACTTGGTGTACTCTTACCTGAAGCAATTAAGTGTGATGAATCCTTTTCCTCATCCGTTCACACTATTTGCCTCAGGTAAGTCTCTCTTTTGTTTTTCTTTCTTTTCTGTTTTGTTTGCACCTTCATCATGGAGTGGAACAGTAATCCTATCATCCGTTCACACTATTTGCCTCAGATTGCTCTCAACATGTTTGCAGTCTGCTGTAATGGTGGGGAGACAGAACATAGTGGACACCAACAAACCTTAACAAAAGTCAGTAACAATAAAAGACTATAGGAGGGGGTTTCACAATTGGGATAGCCTCACGCAACCCCTAACTCTCTTTTTTTCTCGCTGCTAGACTTCTTGCGTTAAATTTAGGCTTAAATTAAAGTGAGAAATCCACGAAAGACACTCAGATAGTATCTTCTTGTGCTCAAAATTTAAGTTTACATTCCACGGGTCCTCCCGCACTAAGAAAGCAAGCCCCCAGAACTCAACTCAGGATTGTTCCCATCGAGGGGTTCACAATTGGATTTTGCGGGAAGTGATTTTAGCATAGGGGGGAATTTTTTATGATTTTCAGCTTAAGATTCTTAGCTGAGGATGGAGCCAGAAGATGACAGCTGAGATGAATCGCATGCTTCTCACACTAAAATTTTAGCGAGCAAGAAAAGTTCAAAGATTTTGTTTGCGACAAAAAAAATTTTATGACCGGAAGAATCAAAAATCCCAATGGTGAAATTTTCGTCTCGCACCGGCTTCCTTGATGCTTGAAATTTGGCAGCTCAATAAAAAAGTTCTCGCGAGGCCAAAAAATAAACTCCACCAAACCCCCACTATGCTCTGAAAGACCTGTATTTGGGTCTTGAGCAGCTTAAAATGTTTCCTTTGAAGCGTATCTTGCCGGTATCATCGGATCTGTTGGCAGGTTGGTCAAGAGTTTTATGTAATCTACATCTCAAATGGAGGAACCGGGCACGGGTACCGGTATCATCGCATCTGCTGGCCGACGCTGAGTTTCATAAAATGCAAGCCTCTCATTTGGAGGCGAGCTTCGCGGGCGAAAAACTGGCAGTCAAATCACAGGAACCTCCGATCCGAAGGGCTTCTAGCTAATCTTGGGAGCAATGATGAAATTTGATATACTTTCTAATTATCTAATTCCAGAACGAACTTGAGAAATATCATGTATAACGAAAATGAATGCGGAGGACGGAGCGAAAAACGGATAGATGAGTAAAAAATTCGGAAACAAATAGATAACATCCTGAAGTGATAAGCTTCAATGCTTGTAGAGTTACAAAATTAGATTAATGATGTAGTGTTCGTTGGGCATAGCAGCACAAGGGCTAAAATCGCTCCAGTATTCGTAAGTCGGTTAGGCGTTGCTTTTCGACGACTAAAGAGTTCTTCTTGTTGAAAAACTCCAGCATCATTTTGCATAGAATTCGCTGAAGATCAGAAAAAGGAAGATTTCAACGATCTTCTTAATGATATCCAACGTAGCAGTTCACCCATCAGATGCGAAACTCACTCTAACAATTCGTGCTCTCGCAGGATGGATACGGCCCATTACTAAACATTCCAGTAGTTTCGAACCGCGCCTCAGTGCTTCGATTTTTAACATTTAATGGAACGCCCATTACCAAAGAGAAGAGACACTGGTAGCATATCAGCAGAGAAAGGAAATATTTCAAACTGGCAGTCAAGGTGAAGTACTGCATGATCGAAGGTGGAATGCTAGACTTGACATGAGTAACAAAAAAAAGTAATTAGTACCAAGATGCTGGGTTACAGTACGGCAAAGGGGGAAAATTAGATAATATATCATGAATGACAAACTTGGTTTCGGCGAGGAGGTGAAAACAGATAGCGTAAGACTCTTGAAAGCACACGAGTAAAAGCTGATGGAAAAATGAGGTGGAAGTAATGGGTTTACTGGCACGCAGATAGAGCACTCGCTTTATAGGGTGAGCTTGAGCCTTTAGAGCACGGGGCTGAGAGTCAAGTCAATAAGACATCTCCAAGCTACCACCTTCAGACTTCACTCCATTCAGTGTAACGCGTGCAATATTGTTTGGCCGTCCCATTTAATGGGTCATACAGGCGTGGAGCTTACATAATTGCAAAGAATGGTCAACCTGCGCGGTTGCCTCAGAATTCTTCTAATTGTGAATGGAATGGATTGTATAGACATGGCGGTAGAAGGCATGAGCACATGCCTTAAATTGCAGTTTGAATGAAAAATTCAACTGGGACCAAAGAACCTTCCGGTATGGATTCAAACCATTGGACATTGACACCATTGACACACTCCTCTCCTCTCCGCGGGGGCGAATCAATTGAGTTGTAGCACGTCGGGGTGAGCTCCTCCCCCGTCAAGTGATATTGATTTAACATTTCACACTCTAATCTTTTGTAAGTACAAGTGAATGAAAACTGGTGATGATATATAAGTGAATATTGAACTATATCTACGACATAAGCTAAAGTCTAGAAAAGGGGTATTGGTACAAGGTAACATTGCATTCTATGTATGTATGTTGTTTTTTCTATATTTTTTATCTCACAATATAAAAACATGTTTTCTATCTTTTTATTTTTGAAAATATTTAAACAGCCAACTGATGCGGCTAGAAAAGTTTCTTTATCCTTTCATGATCTTTTCTCATGCATAAGGCATGTTTTTTTTGTTTGGTTTTTTTTCTTTTGTGGTTATCTTTTTTCTTATCTAAACTGAAATTTATCATTTGATACTCTTTTCTTGTGCATGAGTCTTAATAGAATGTAGCCCGGATCAATTGATGGTCTCACCATCCCAAAAAAGTTAGGCAATGTGAATTGCTATGAAATTACAACTATGCTATTATATACCATATTGTGAACTTAAATCCTTGGTGAATACCTTTTGGACAAAATTATAAACAAAATTCTAATAATTTTAGGACTTAAAAAATAATATTTTCAATCAGAACAAAGTACAAAAATATGAAATAATGAGAATTGATAAAAATAAAGAATAAGAGGAAGAAAGATGAGAAAAGTATAAAAACCTTAAAAAGGACAAGTTCCTATTAATAATAAAAAATTGAATGCTCTGACTGAATGATTAAAAATAAACTAATAAAAATAAGTTGAGTGTGAGTGATTTGAAATAAAATAGATGAGATAAAATAATAATGATAATAATAAAATAAAATAAAAAATAAAAAATAAAAAATAAAAAATAAAAAATAAAAAATAAAAAATAAAAAATAAAATAAAATACCAAAGATGATCTGAATTGTTGATTTAGAATATTTTCCAACTTGAAATTTCTAAAATAAAATATCTGAAAGAGACTGAGGAAGATTTTGTTTGATGAGTTTTAATTTTGTTTTTAGTTGTTTTGAATTAAGTTAAAATAAATACCAAAGTCTTCAATTTCAGTTTACTGAGTCTTCTTATGATTGTTCTTGAATCAGAAATAGAAGATGAGAAAAAAAACTAAGTGTGAAAAAAAAATTTTGATACGTGTTCAGACCCAGAAAAAAACTTGACAAGCCCCCTGGCTTTTGAACTTTAGAAAAAAAATGCTATGTTTAAAAAATTGCTATGTTAACAGGACGCCGGACGGTACTCGAATCGAGATCAAAGATGTATCTAAACTCACGTCAGGCAATCTTCAGTTTTTTGTAGCCTCAAAATTTATAGCATCGTGGCTATTGATGAACAAGCATAAATGGACTCATCTTTGTGATCCGGTTCTAATTACTAAACAAATAACTTTCCCTGTCATGGTTCATTCAGTTCCGCTTTTTTTTGAAATTGAAAATAAAAATCATCTAGAAGAATTATGTGAAGAAAATGATATTGAAATTAATCAAATTGACAATGTTAGATGGTTGGGTAACCCAAAAGAAAGAAACAAAACAAATGGAACTATTATCATTAATTTTAAAGATAAAATATTAGCAAATCACATTGAGAAAGGAGGATTACATTTCAAATAATTATTCTTAAGAGGGGCGCATTACACCAAGGCTCAAACTCAGTGTTTTGATTGTCAAGAAATTGGGCATACTTCAAGTTTTTGTAAGAATAAACCAATGTGAATTAAGTGTGTTGAAAAACATAACTCAAAAGATTGTGAAAATTTTATTACTGATGAAATCAGATGCTACAGATGCATCAATAAAAAAAAAAGAATATAATCAATTGAATCCTTCTAATCCTGTTTCTATTGACAATGATGATTTACAGTTTAGACATTCTGCTGCAGGAAACTTATGCCCTTTAAGAAACATTTTTCCAGTTAAAAAAAACATCAATAACCCTCAAGGTATCAACCACAACAACAACTCAACACTCTCATGATTATTACAACAGAAAACAGCCATTCTAATCTAAATCCACTTTACCCTTCCTTTTTTCCTTCTTTCATTCCTGAATTAAATTGTAATAATGATACTCATGATGAAATTAATTCTTTTCAAATTTTAAGCTTAAATGGTTATAATAAGATTGAAACCACTAACAGTATTCTTAATTCTGAGACAGATGCCTCAATTTCTTTTTTACAGGAACCTGGTCTCAACATGTTTACTCTAAATACGCCTGCTCATCAAAACGGGTCAAGTTATTTAGATCACAACCAAAAAGCTATTGATTTTTATTCAATTCATAGAACCTGCGCCCTCTTCAAGAAATCTCTTCCTTCAGAATCAATATTTCCTCTTTCTGGTGGATCTAAATTTTTATCAGCCTTTGATGTCTTTTTCAATCACTCAAATTGTACAAAAATGTGCTTTATTAACCTTTATAATCATACTCCAACCTTTTGTGGACTTCCCCTTCTCAAAGAATGGCTCCAAAATCATAACTCACGCAGTATTTCAACCTTTATTTTTATGGATTCTAGCTTGCACCACTCAGCCTGGAATCCTTCAAATTATAATCACACCAACAATAAATCCAAAGAATTGCTAAAAATTTGTGGATGTAATGGCTTTAATAAAATTATCTCTGAAAAAGAAATTCCAACTTTTTTTCCTAGAAGTGGATCACCAACAACAATTGGTCTAGTTTGGGCCAATCATTCAGCCCTCAAATTTGTAGAAAAATGTTTCACTTGTTCAAAAAATCACAATTCTGATCATCAAGCTTTAAGATTGAATTTACATTTTAATCCGTCCTTTTTAAAATTCACCAGAAACGCTCCCATCAAATATTTTGACGTTGAAAAATTTAAAAAAACTTCAGAAACACATTTAATTGACTTTCCAAATCAAATCAGTACTTCTGAAGAAATTGAATATTATTCTAATTTTATTTCTGAAAAAATTCAAATCTCAATTGATGAACAATCTAAAATTATAAATGACAATATTCTCAAAAACAAACCGTGGTGGAATAAAAAAATTCTAGATCCTATTTCAAAAAATAGAAACAGAGCAAGAAGATGGATGCTATTATCAAATTCTGAAGATTCACAAAGATGCTATTGGGCGTGGCAAAATCTCTTCAAAGAAACAATCTCAAATTTTGAAAAAATCATCGGAGAAACTTCTTAGCTTCAGCGAATGATCATGACATTTTCACCGCCTACAAATTTATTAAACCCTCAACGTCAAATACAGTTGCCCCCCTCTTAAACAATGAAGGCGCCCTCACATCAGAAAAACATGAACAAGCTCAACTTTTATTTGAAGGAACTTCAAATTTACCAATAAATTGTGATTTAACTGAGATTTCTCCTTTTAATTTTAATACTAACTTTTCCTTTCCAGAAATAACTTTTGAAGAAATTGAATACATAATTAACATTTTAAAAAAGAAAAAATCTCCAGGTTCTGATGGCATTCGAAAGGAACATCTCATTTGGGGAAAAAAATTATTCTTCCTTATCTAAAAGTTTTATTTTCTGCTTTTTTTAAATTAGGTTTTTTTCCACCCCCTTGGAAGAATGCAATCACAGCAATCATCAGAAAAAGCAACAAAGAATCTTATGCAAATGCATCATCTTATAGACCAATTGCTTTGCTCAGCTGCTTAGGAAAAATTCTAGAATATTTGGCCACTAAAAGAATCACTTTTTGGGCAGAAAACTCAAATTCTATTTACCTGGACACTTTGGGGCCCGTGCTGGAAGATCAACAAATGATGCTAACCTTTCTTTATCTTCATGGATTAAAAAAAAATGGCGGGAAAAAAAAAACAGTTTCTGCTTTGTTTCTAAATGTCAAATCCGCTTTCCCCTCAGTCATCAATCAAAACTTAACTCAGATTTTAATCAAAAAAATTGCCCAAAATATTTATGCGCCTTCATCAACAATTTTTTGACCAACAGATCAACCTCACTCCGTCTTGAAAAATTTATTTCTCAAAAATTTGAATTGAAATGTGGTTTACCACAAGGCTCACCACTTTCTCCTATCTTATATATTATTTACAATTCTGATTTGTTATCTACTAATAACCTTCTTCTGAATCAAGAAAATATTTCTTTAGGTTTCATAGATGACGTGGTTCATCTGACAGCTCATAAAAATTTAAAAAAATCAATGGAAATTCTTCAAAAAAGGGCGGAAAAATCTTTAATCTGGGGAACTTTTCATAATGCAATTTTTGATATTGAAAAAGCTGGCTTTATGATTTTTTCTAATAAAAAAATAAAAGATGATTTAACATTTAAGTTTGTTCACATTAACATACCCAAACTAACTTCAATAAAATATTTAGGAATAATTTTTGATTCTAAACTAACTTTTGCTGAGCAAATAAAAAAATTAAAAAAATCAGGAAATTTCACCATTCATCAATTATCAAGAATTAACAAATGCTCTTATGGTTTAAGCTTAAAAATTGCAAAAAATTTAACTAACAGTATTTTTTTTCTAGAGTGTTATATGGCGCCTTGATCTGGTTTAATGATAAAAATTATAAACAGGTTTCAAATATATTAAATGTTCTTCAAAATCAAGCATCACGCCTCATTTTAGGCCTTTTTAAATCAACTCCAACAGAATTCATCCACAGAGAAACTTCACACAACAACATCACGTCGATTGTAATCAAACAAGCTCATGTTTTCTTAATCAAAAGATTAGCTTTTAATCCAAATAATCCAATAAAAAAATTGATACAACAAGAATTAGAAGAATACCCAACAATTCATCAAAGCAGTATTCACTCTTTAATAAATCAAGATTTTTTTGAAACTTTTAACTGGAAAAATCTTGAAATAATTAACACTAACCCTTTTCCACCGTGGCAAACTTTCTCTTTCCCAATTAATAATTTGAATTTGAAAAAAAAAGATGCAATAATAACAATTAAAAATCAACTAACTGAAATAAAAAATAAGAATGACTTTTTTATTTTTACTGATGGTTCTCTTATTCCAGATAAAGGCGTAGGTTCAGCTGCAAAATTAAAAAATAAAATTATGAAAACAAGATTGGGTGATTCAGATCAGTCAACAATTTTTGAAGCTTAAATTCAAGGTCTGAATTTGGCGCTTGAACTCACCATTTCAATTCTTTCTAATAAATTCTTCCCAATCAACATGAATATTTTTTGTGATAGCCAAGCAGCTCTACAAGCAATCACAAAACCCCCAAAAATTAAATCATCTCAATCAAGACTTCTTGAATTTCAAAAAAAATTAAAATTAATCAAAACAATTTTTTCTACTAATTTTTCTTTCTTTTGGTGCCCAGGACACAGTGATATCAATGAAAATGAAGAAATTGCTCAGATTGCCAAAATGGCGTGTGAAGACATTGATTCAGCTCCCTCAAATTCCCCTCAAAGCATCTCACCAATCATAACATCAATAAAAAAAAATATAATGACGTCAACAAAGAAAAAAAAAATATCAAAAGAAATAATATCATCCTCAAAACTTCAACAAAAAAAATATTTTTAGAATTATCAAAATTAGAAAAAGGAATTTCATCAATTATTTATCAATTAAGATCATCTCACTCTCCTTTAAATGAATTTTTATTTAGAATCAAAGCAACAGAATCTCCTAAATGCAACTTTTGTAATCCAATTGAACCAGTACGACACTTTTTAATATCATGTAAAAAATATACTCAACAACACAAAATTTTCAGACAACAAATTATAAAAAACAAAATAAAAATTAACTATCATCTACTTCCACAGATTTTAGATTCGCCGGAGGTATTCAAGTTACTTGGCAAAACCAAAAAAAAAAAAAAAAAAAAAAAAAAAGAAAATTCTCTTGAAAAAAAAAATAAAACTTTTTTTAAAAAAAAAAAAATTTTTTAAAAAGAAAAAATAATAATAATAGAACAAAATAAAAATTAAATAAGTTAGTAATAAATAGATTACAATGAATAAATTAAAATAAAATAAAAAAAATCAAGATAAAATAAAATATTTTAAAATCAATTAAAATAAAATAAAATAAATTAAAATAAATGAAATTAAAATAAATTAAATTAATTTAAAATCAATTAAAATAAAATAAAATGAAATAAATTAAAATAAAATAATAAATATTCTTTTTTCTTTTTTTTTTCCTTTCTTTTTTCTTTTCTTTTCTTTTTTTTTTTTTCCTCATTTTTCTCATTTTTTCTCCCTTTTTTTTTTATCATATACATTAATCTTAAAAAATCTCAAAAATACTGCTGATAAATTTATTTCTTGTTTTTAAAAAAAAAAAAATATATATATATTAATATTAATAATAAAAATTATAGATAAATAATAATTACGGTGGGCCAGAACTGAGGACAACCGGGATTTTATTTTTCTGGTTTCCCTGGCCAAAAAAAATCAAGGTATATAGTCTGACCAACTATATAGGGGCCATCTTCCCCCGCATTCTGCTGAATAAATACATCAAAAAAAAAAAAATATATTCAGGGGTGGACCAGAATGTAGGGCGTCAGTTAAATAAAATCCTAACCGTGCTCAGTTCAAAAGAGGAGGATTTTTTTTCTTTTTTCTTTTTTTTACACTCTCCAATAAAAAATATTGTCATTTCAATTTTAAAAATAATCTTTTCCATTTTTCTTTTTCTTTTTTCTTTTCCTTTTTCCTTCTTCTCTCTCATTTTTTTCTAAATATCTTAACACACAATTAGAACAGATCATTGTATCTACTTACTCAATTGCAGCAGTATTTATTGTATTTACACTACATTTACTAGATTTGTGCGCAATGTGAAATCAATTTAGCACGTAAAAAAAAAAAAAATGATAATAATAATAATCAAAAAAAAACATCTTAAAAGGAACAAATATACAATAATCCCTTATTTAAGCATCAAAGGTTAAAATATTATTGCATATTTGTAATCCTTGACAAAAAACAACCCAAGTCACCCAGCCAAAGTATGGGCTAAAATCAGCTCCTTCTATTTTTTATTTAATTATTAAAAGAAAATTAAAAGGAAACCCTCTTAAACCCCTCAAATGAGACGTCATGAATACTCAACTATATGTATTAAAACAAGTGAATACATAAAATTAAGGTGTTGTGTATAGTTTAAGAGAGAAATGCATATTGGAAATACTGCCAAATGACGCGGAAGATGACATAATCATCCTCTGACACCAATGACACAAATTTCAGTTGGCTTATGTAAACCAATTGAAAGGTCCCGCGGGCCCTGATGGGCCAAACCTGCTTCGTTTGAAAATATAGACAATACAAAGCAATAGTACTCCCACAGGCCTTTGAAAAATAGAAGTGTCATGTAAATATTCCACACTAAGGAAGATTCTATTTTTCCTGGATAAATAAGATAGTTTTACCTCGAGGAAAAATATAAATGACAATGAGAAAGGAAAATCAACATGAAAAGTATTTTTTCAAATTGTCAGCTTGCTACAATGTTGAGCAAGCCAACATATGTAAACAAAAAATACTAAAAATAAAATAAAAAATATAATAAAAATATTTATGTTATAAAATATAAAATAAGATACAATGAAAACATTTTATAGTTAGAAAAAGTGAATTATTATTTCATATTTGAAATGCTTGAGGAAAAATAACCCCAGTCACTCGAGTATGGGCAAAAAATACCTCCTTCTATTTTATTTTAATTAATGAAAGAAAATAAGAAGGAAACCCCTACAAACCCCCTGATATTGTATGTCATGTATGTCTATGTATATGTACTAGAACATATTTATGCATAAAAATAGGGTGTTGTGTATAGTTTAGGAGTTAAGTACATATTTGCAATACTTTCATTTGACAAGGAAGATTACATAAGCAATGATTCAAACTGGTGACAAGAGTTTCAAACTGGATTAAATCATCTACTTGACAAATCCCGCGGGCCTGAATGGGCCAAAACTGTTTTGTTTGACTATGTGAGTATTAATATCAAAATATGGCTCTCACACTATTTCTAAATCCAGAAGTTTCATGCAAAAGTCTTTCCCCGAGGAAGCAAGTATTTTTCCTTTGAAATGAAACATCAATACTCTCGAGGAAAAATATGGAAAGTTATTGGAAATAAGAAATTCAATGGGATTATAATTTCCAAATAATAATTGTATTGCTGATTTGACATGAGTAGTTCAATAATTCATAACTCTGTCAAATCAATTCAATAAAATAATTGAAAATTATAGAAAGAAACCTTGGAATACATATTCTCAAAGATAAATCAGGCGACAGCAGAATTCGGTTCATTTCAAATTCACATTGCCCACAGAATTTTTCAATTACCTGCATAATGCAGTATACATTCTGTGGGACACTTACATAGTATTAGAGCGCCCCAAGAGGACTTGAAATGATATAAATAGAGCTCTCATTTCGTCCTATTCATCCCCCATCATTTACTAAAATTTTAATTACATATTCACATTATATTTTTATCTGCCAAATCAGTGTTGAAATCAGTAGCCTCAGTAAATCCAGTAATAAGATCAACTTTCCTGTTTAAACTTACAGTCCACCAAAGTTAACTCTTTCCTCAACTTTTTCAAACAAAGAACAAACTTCTCGAGTTTGTAGTAAGTAAGAATACAAAAATAGTGAGTATTTTTTGTCTTCTCCTTACATCACTAAACTTACAAAACTAGGGCATTAAAGCACCCCAGCTTAGCTGGCCCCTATGTAAAAAAGGGTTTATAAAAGCACCCCTGCATAGCAGGCCCCTAAAAAGAAAGGGAATTAAAGCACCCCAGCTATGCTGGCCCCTATTCTTTTTTATTCTTTTCATAAGAATAACTCCTTACAATTTCTTAATAAAAATTAAAACTGTAAAAATAATACAGAATCACTCTAAAAATTTGAGTGCATATATTTCTTGCACCTTGTGTAGCTAGTAGAGTTTGGCTCTAGGCATCACATGGGCTGACACAAATATCAATTAAGTAGGAGAAATGACATATTTAGTTCAAAAAATCATACCTCTGTCATTTCAATTGATAAAAATAAATAAAAATCACACAGATCATCCTTGGAAGACATATTTCCAAGGATAAATCCCTCGAGTACAGATCATGCACCACCTTCATTTTATATTGCCCACAGAACTGATCAATTACCTGCATAATGCAGCCTACATTCTGTGAGATACTTACATACTAATAAAAGCTCCCCAAGAGGATTGAAAATGATATAAATAGAGCCCTCTTTTCGTCCTCTCATTCCCCATCACTTACTACAGCTTACAATTACATTTACATATATATTTTTTACTCCCAAAAGTCAAAAATAAGTAAATCCAGTAACTTACCAGTGAATCAAATCTGTTCAGCTATACAGACTAAACTCCCAGCTACTTATATCCATCTCCAGTTCTTCCTAGAACATCTCAGTTCGTGGTAATTAAAATAATACTAATAGTGAGTAGTGTTCTTATTCTTTTCTTATATCATTAACTTAAAAACTAGGGCATTAAAGCACCCCTGCATAGCAGGCCCCTACAAAAGGGATTTTAAAATCACCCCTGCTCTGCAGGCCCCTAAGAAAAAGAGGGCATTAAAAAACCCCTGCCCAGCAGGCCCCTCTTCTTTTTTTTAATATAATTTAATATTTATTTATTAAAAATAAATCATTAAAAAAAGCACTCAGATACTCAAAAAATTAGAGTATATCAAATTCTTGCACCTTGTGTAGCTAGTAGAGTTAGGCTCTAGGCATCACATAGGCTGACATTTTTTAATTTATCTTTTTCTTTTAAATCAACAAGAGGTTGTTTATTTTTTTCTATTATATTTTTTAGCTTAGATTATTTGTTTTATTGAGAAAAAAAAAAAAAAAATAGAAACAAGAAAAAACCATCAGCTTGTTTCAGTATTCTCCTCTACCTCCTACTCAAAAAATTTTGACTTTCTTGACCATTCCTTCAAGCAGAGGAGCTGCTCAATGTTGTTTGGATCCAAGCTTTAGCATTGAGTTCCAATCACCCAGTTTGCTTGAGGAAAGATCCTTTTGGACGGTGCGCTGGTGGCTGGAATGGCATGGTGGCACTTTGCCATCTCGGCCAAGTAAGGGTAGATCTTCTCATGGGATTGCCAATACTTGAGGATATTCCTGCTTGGGGCCTCATTGTTTTCACCCATGTAATGATGGATTTTGGCATCTAAATCCAATTTGCCATGTTGCTTGCCATAAATATTGTCTTCAAATGCCGTTTGGGTTTTTAAAATTTTTTTCTTCAAGGGATTTGATGCTGGTAAAAACAACTGGTCAAACACCTCAGCTTGTAACTTAAATTCAGAAAGAGAGGCACTTGGATAAAGATCAAGACCCATTCTTTGCAATAGAAAGTTGTAATTTTTTTCAATATAATGCAGCTTGATGCGCGGATCCAGTATCATGGCACACAATGGTGTTGGTTTCTTTGACATTGTAATAAGGTATTTTTTGAGTTTATCAATCATCTGCTTAGCCGGAACCAAGAGTTGAGAATAATCTAAGCTGTTTTCAACATTGACAATGTTCTTGAGGAGTGAGATATAAATTGGTATGGCAAAATTAAGTGTTGGATAAGTGGATCAACAAAGTATTTCTGTAACCTTGTGGAGTGGTTTCAGAAAGGCCATCATTTCCTCAGCCTGTTGCCACTCCACATTGTTGAGGCTATACTTGGAGCTATCAGAGAGGGAGCAATACATGTTGCACGCTTCCTTGTGTTCAATTGCTTGTTTGAGCATGAGAAAATTTGAATTCCAGTGGGTTGAGACATTGAGGATCAAAGATTTGGTTGCAGGAGGATTGATGTGAGCGACCATTTCATCTCCATTGTCTTGAGGTGTGAAGATTTTATGCCAATAAAATCAGGTAAAAGCCGAAAGCTCTGTTGACTGAGCTGGCTGGGCAAGATGGAAGAGATGAAAGAGTTTTAAAAGAAGTGAACTCGATGGCTTTATTTCAATGGGTGAGCAGGCCTATTTATAGGTTCTGCTTACATAATGAAAATAAGTACAAAAATAAAGAAAAGTATTTTAAAGATAAGAAAGAAGAAAATAAGAAATAAAACTAGAATAAGTTTAATATCTTAACTCAATCAATATGAATGAAAAATACTACTGGATAAACTGTGCTAACACAGTAGAGTAAATACATATTGATTGAAAGAAAAAGAAATAGAAATAGTAGAGTAGTTTAAGTAAAAGAAGAAGTAGTAGAATAAAATAGAATAGTAGTAGTAATAACTGCAGGAGTAGTAACAACAGTTATAGAGTAGTAGTTTTGAGTTAATAACTAAAGGAGAAGTAACATCAGTTATTTAGTAGTAGTTTATAACTGAAGGAGAATTGACATCAGTTATAGAGTGGTAGTTTAAGAGTAAAGTTAGTAGTTTTAGTAAGTAGAGTAATAGTATAGTAATAGTAATTAAGTAGTTTAGTTTAGATAGTAATAGTAATAGTTTTAGTATAGTGTAGAAATTTAGATAGTATAGTTAAGCAATAGTAGTAAAGAATATTTAAGTGAAGTCACTCAGAATCCAACAAGGTGGAGCTGCAGGTGAAACCATTTTAATGGCCAATTGAAAGGCCTTGCAACGTTGAGGGGAGCCACGAACATACATGGCAATCCCGTGGATGCAAGATACAATTGTCTTTAAGTTAACGGAGCCGGAATTGATGGTGGTACTTGAGTCATAGGGTAATTCAGGTGATTCCAGAGATATTTTGGATTTAGTGGGAGTTTCGATCAACCCAAAAGCTGCCAGTCCATCAGGAGTGGCAAGGTTGATGACGTGAGCCATGCATCCCAACTGGTGATGGGATGCACGTAATCAATTTTCTAAGATTTCTTCTGCTTTCCTGGCCAGAGTGCTGTTATTTGACGCCTTATCAGCCGTGATGCTAACAACTGATTCCATGATTTTGAGTTTTTTGAGTGATTCACAAAGCGTTATGGCAAAATTAACCCCCTTGTGTTCACCTGACAGATAGAATGATGAAAACAAGCATTTTGTTTTAGCAAATTTGATAAAAAAATAAAAAATATACCATAAATTGCTGGCATCATCCCAACCAGAATATCCACAATCTCCCACTTGGAATTGATGGTATGGGAAGTGATTGCCATAAATGCTATTTTGTTAGGAGAAGTCCATGCGACAAGAGTGTAAGCAATGTATTTTGGTTTTTGAAGTCAATGATTGAGTTGCTGGTTGTAAACAATGAAGAGTTGCAAAACCTCCAATGCGACAGGCTTTCTTTTGATGAGCATGTTAGATACTCTTGGATTGAGAACCTGGAGCAGATGAAGGAATGCCTTGTTCTCAACAAATGAAAAGGGCAAATCCACGGATGCAAGCAAATTGGCCAACATCCTCTTGAAACTGTTGGGGGTCAGTTCAACCTAGAAAAAAAATTCATAATAATAAGATGACAAGTCAGTTCAGAATTCACATCAGAATTGAATTTTATTTATTTTATTTAATTTAATCAATGATGAAAATGTAAATAATGAAAATATAAATCATGAAATTCTCACCCTTGAATGTGAGTCTAAATGTCTTCTCTTGAAGAGCCCCGTGATCAATTGTTGATTCTTGTCTTGTTTTCTGGGATCATCAATTTTATGCAAGCAATTTAAATGCTAGATCATGCTTTTTGTGCTACAAGTATTATCACAGTGTGTGACTCCAAAAAGAGGCTAGAGTATTTAAGCCCTTATAGCAGAATTTAGAAAAAGATAAGTGAGCAAAGACTCTGTCTTTCTTAATGACAAGAAATTACTGATAGACTGATTGTCTGAGAATGAGCAGGGAGCAAGGCTAAACCTGGTTGATGGTAAGAAATTGGAAGTTTTAGAGGGTGTTTCCAGCACTCATATTGGTTTTGAAAAGAAAAAGGGAAGGGGGACAGCAGGATAGCTGTGAGAGCAAGGAGCTGAGTCAAGTCCTTTATGGCCCTTAAGAAAGGTAAAAATGAATGTGGGCAATGGCTACACACTGAGGTTTCAATGAATGTTAAGTATTTACTTCTTTGAAGGTATGTATGTAAGTGTTATTTATTATTATGGCTAGAGATAATTTTTCTGATAAATCAGATGGGGGGAAAACACTGAGGAGAGAGCTCCTTATATAGACAAATGGTGTGAAAAACAGGGTACAACAAACAGGATGTCAGAAAATCATACAGTGCGCAGACTGTTGAGTTTTCAAGGTCCAGATTCCAAGCCAGGGGGCTTAATTTTCATGGAGATTTTTATTCCTTTCATCATTTCCTAACCTCGTAATTTCTCCCCATCCATTTTCATTATTTTTTATCACTCATCCTTCTAAAAATCAATCCAAGAGTCAACTACTCTATTTTTTTCAGTGAGAATAAAACTAGTAAAGTAACACCCACCACTTCTTTCTCATCTACTCTAATAATCGATCAACCAATCTAATATTTTTTTTACTTCTTTAATTCTTCAAGACTAGTATCTCGCTGTCCATTTCCTATTTGAATCTCCTTAGATTTGTACTTCTTCATTTGCCTGTCTAGTGCCTTCTTGCTCTATTGTTTGTTCTCTATCCTTTGATTCTTGCTCTTCTTTCTTGTTTGAAGCTAAAAGAACTGATGTCTCTAATTTTTATTTCCCTACTCCACTCGTTATCTTTCTCCTATTTGATTTTCTTTCCTCTCAGTTCGCTTCCAGTTTAAATTGCCCTTTGTCCATTGTTCTTGCTTAAAATCCTGATACTCTTCACTCGTGGTTTGCCTTTCTTACATTTTATCTTTCTTAAAATTCTC
>JNCO01000597.1:0-28141 GCA_000785685.1 Uromyces viciae-fabae | reverse complement strand
AAATAAGGTTATAAAATATCTATTTACATATTTTTGGATCCGAAAAAAAAATACTGGTCCAACATTTTTTACAAACACAATATGTACGGGGTTTTTCCCAATTATGTATTACACACTTTATACATTATTGGAGCTTTCCGGGAGGCAAGCCGGAAGGAGGGCTAAGTCCATCCACGGCTAGGTATGACTGCGGCTGTGGCCCTTTTTTCCCTGACCTACATAGCGCTGGCACCCAAAGGGCCGGTGCTCGGTTATACCCGGTAAACGTGCCCGCGGGAAAGGTTACCGGGCTGAATTGAAGAAAAAGGAACGAAGATTTTTTTTTTTTGCATGTATGGGAAATAAGTTTTTTTTTTTTTGTTTGTATGGGAAAAAAGATTTTTTTTTGATGTATGGGAAAAGAGTATTGAAGAAAAAGGAACGCAAAGATTTTTTTTTTGCATGTATGGGAAATAAGTTTTTTTTTTTTTGTATGTATGGGAAAATAGATTTTTTTTTTGATGTATGGGAAAAGAGTATTGAAGAAAAAGGAACAAAGCTTTTTTTTTTGCATGTATGGGAAAAAAGTTTTATTTTTTTGTATTTATGGGAAAAAAGATTTTTTTTTGATGTATGGGAAAAGAGTATTGAAGAAAAAGCAATAATTTAAAAAAAACATGTTCATTTGTTGAAAACTAATTGGTTTCAGCCTCATCATCAATAGAATCTAAAACAAAATGTGTTTTGTGAGACCATTCCTTGACACAGGGTAGCTGTTCAATGGACTGTGCATCTAAGCTGTACCTTTGAGTGCCAATGATGGCTTTGGAGTCAGAGAAGATTCTCTCCAATGGTACACTGGTTGCCGGAATTGCAAGGTAACATCTTGCCATCTCGGCAAGAGAAGGATAAATCTTCTCGCAAGACTGCCATGAGTATCTTAAAATGTCAATATCGGCAGTCTCGTTTGTTTCACCTAGGTACTGATGTATCTCACCATCCAAGTCCAACTTGTCAGGACGCACACCAAAGATGTCGTCTTCAAATGCTGATTGATTTTTTTTTTCTTTTTTATTTTGATGTTGGATTCTTGTAATTGAGATTGGTCAAAAGTGTCAGCCTGATAAGAAAATTCAACAAGAGCTTGAGACCGGGGAAGATTAAGATTAAGCTTTTCCAACAAGAAGTTGAATTTTTTTTCAATGTAGTTTAGTTTGATGCGAGGATCGAGTATCATTGCACAAAGCGGTGCAGATTTTTCTAAGGTCAGATTTTTCTAAGGTAGTATCTAAGTATTTCTTTAATTTTTCTACCATACATCTAGCTGGAATGATGAGTTGATCAGCGCTGTAAGATTCCTCAACTTCGATGATGTTCTTGAGGAGCAATATATAGATTGGAATGGCAAAATTCAGTGTAGGGAAAGTTGAACGACAAAGATCTCGGTTACCTCGTGAAGGGGTTTCAAGAAATTCTTCATCTGTTGATCTTTTTCCCACTCATCATTGCTCAGGCTATAGTTAGCAGTCTTGGGTCTGGAGCAGTAAAGCTTGCAGGCTTCTTTGAGATCGGTAGCGCGCTCAAGCATTAAAAAAGTGGAGTTCCACCTGGTGCAAACATCCAAAACCAGTGATTTTGATGCTGGCAAGACTTGAGGCGCATCTTCAAGATCAGCAGGCGAATCGGATACCATTCTGATGGCCGATTGAAAAGCCTCTCGGCGTTGGGGAGAGAGCCTTACATAGGTTGACAGCCAATGAATCCGGCTGATTACAGTCTTGAGGTTAACTTGTCCATTTGATTGATCCTGAGACATGGCAGAACTTTCAGATGATGGGATATCAGGCTCAGAAGTAATATCAACCAATCCGAACGCAGCGAGACAATCACGAGCGGCTAGATTTATGACATGCGCCATGCATCCCAACTGATGATGGGATGCACGGAACGATCCATCAAGTATTTCTTCTACTTTGCGTGAAAGCTTTCCATTGTTGGACGCGTTATCGGCTGTTATACTGACCATTGATTGAGTGATTTCCAGCTTTGAGATTGCATCACAGAAGGTTATTGCAAAATTTTCTCCTTTATGTTCGCCTGAGAAATCAACAAAGACAAGAAAAATTTGAAGAATAATGAATAAAACATGAAAATTCAAATCTAAAAATTAAAAACATGAGAGTATTAAAAATAAAAAATAAAAATCACCATAAATTGCAGGCATACCAACTAAAATGTCTACAATGTTCCAATTGGAATTGATCGTATGAGAGGTGATCGCCATGAATGCCATTTTGTTTGGAGAGGTCCACGCGTCTAGTGTATAGGCAATGTATTTTGAATTGATGAGTAAATTCTTGAGTTGGAGATGATAAGAAATGTAAAGCCAAGAAACGTCAAGAGTGATCGGCTTCCTTTTGACTAAAAGACTTGAGATTTGAGGATTGACCAGTTCCAGAAGGTTAACAAAGGCCTCATTTTCCACAAATGAGAAAGGTAAGTCCGCAGAAGCCAGCAACATGGCCAGACTTTTCTTGAAGTTATTGGGTGTAAGATCAACCTAAAAAAACATTAAAACAGCAATATCAGTGCTGATTTATAAAAAAAGGAGAAACTGTTTAAAAAAAAAAGAGAAACTTACTTGTTGGTCTGCATGTTTGCGCTTGAAGAGACCATTAAGAAGCTTTTGATTGGTTTATTTCTTTCTTGGATCATCAATTTTGTGCATCCGGGTCAAATGTTCAATCATGTTCTTTGTACTGCGGCTTTTATCACGGGTAAGGAGTTTATTGCAGGGATTCCCGTCTCGACCAGGAACGGTACATTGAACCTTACCGTCTTCCAACAAAAGTATGAAGTAGGTCCAAACCCAACTTTTTGGGCTTATAGCGGTGGGAGTTGGGGTACCAGAAGATTTTGAGGCGGAGCTTTCAGACGCTTGAGTATTAGAGGCTGGGGTAACTGGTAGACTTAGTGGTTGTGGTGGTGACATTGATGATTGAGTGGATTTTTTTTTTTTTCCTATCAAATTCCCGATTTGGGCGGGATTACCGCGGGTATTCCTGCGGGTACCCAACTTTGCGGTTACCCATGGTTACACCCCGTAACCGGTGTGGAATTTATATTTGTGTTGGGTAGCGGTGGCAAAGGTGGAGAGGCATGCGGAGCAGAGGAAAGCATCGTGCAAGCTGATCAAATAGCTTTGGCAAAGAAGGAAAGCATCTGCAAAGTTAGTCGCCTCAGGATATACTAAACGCGGAGGGAAAGTAGAAAGTACGGTTTTGCGGGGGCTGAGCGGTGATGCGGATTAGGCAATCAGACGTGGGTTACTCAGGAAGGTGCTGCGGGGTAGATTGGTGCTAAGGGCTGCGGATCAGCAGGGGAAGGAGAGGATCTTTCAGCGGATAATGATCCAAACCGGTGGGCTGCGAGAAGTAGGGTGGTGTCGGTCGGCAGCAGGGGTTCCGGAAGTAAGGCAGACGCGGGATTGGTGATTGGGGCAAAACAACTGCGGAGACGGAAACCGGGGGTACACGGAGGGGAAAAGGGTGGTATCGGGGGAACCGGGGTGCGGGAAGGGAAGGGAGGGATTGAGAGTTGTAAATAGAATATACACACAACACACATTACATTACAACAGTTTACCATTACAATTAGAATACACATCTTTTACATTCGGCTGTTGCAGCGCATTACACTTGCGGGAAAATAAATTTATCGGGAAAAGGGAAAATCGCTGACCAAGACTCTTAGGGAGAGAAACTGCAGAAGCGCGAGGGAGTAAAAAAGGGCCAACTTGTTTGGGGTTCTTAGTCTAGAGCGTAAGTTTCTCTTAGATCTTGGTTCACTAGTCCTATCAAGCGGTGGGATACACGGCTTGATGGCGCAACCAAAAGCCGACACAGAGGGAAGAAGACAATACCCGCCCTCTTCTCTGTGCTAGTTCCACCCCTGCTTTCCCGCACGCTCTCTTCGCGGAGAAACATAGTTCTCCTTTTTGAAAATTTTTTCTCAGGAAAAAATCTCTTAGTTAGAAATAATAATCAGATTGGGAAAAAAAAAAAAAAAAGAAAGTAGTATAGAAACACCATAGGAAGTTCAACAATAACAGTAGATCCAGATAACCAATTAGATGTCTAGAGAAATTAATCAAAACAAACAATCAACAACTCAAGAAACACAATCAGGGCAATCAATGAACGGGGCCGAGATTTACATATTATCCTTGCCAGTAATAATATCCTCAGAAGATCATAGATGGCTAGAGGAGATAGAGGCAGCAGCGATCCTGAGAGGAGTAACATTTCGCGGTATAACGGGGCAGGAAAGACCTACAGTAAACCTGGTAGAGGTACTAGGAGACATACAAGGTAAAAAAAAAAAAAAAAAACTATAATAGTAAGAAGGAGAAGAGAAAGGGAAGGAAGTCAAACAGAGGTTAATAGGTACCAAAGACTAAGAGACACCCCATAAGGCAGAAACCCATCAATGTGGAGAATCCACAGAGCATTTTAATTGTTTCTTGTGAGGCCGTCCCTAAAGGGGTAAGAGGCTTATTCACAATACATAATTGGAAGGAGACCGGTCAGATACCAAGACTTAATAGCGTTAACGCTTTGGACCTAAAGAAATTAACACCTCTAAAAGAGAGATGACAAACAGACGCTGACCTAAAATGGGCTCTTGACTGTTTGACAGTTCCAGGCACATTGATTGATAGTACCCAGACAGAGGACGTCAAAGTCAGAGAAGTCTTCCCAACAAAGAAACACTTAATAGATGGATTATGCACTGCTTTGACATCGAACGATAAATAAACCTACGCTAAGATTCTGACAGAGCTAGAGGAATTAGAGAAACCCAAGATGACGAACGCTAAAAATAAAGAAGGGGAAAAGATTGGGAAGGGCGCGAAATGGAAAGGGAGAGAGACAAAGGACTGTGGGAGAGAGAAGAAGGAAACTATTGTGATAGAAGATGGCTCTGAAGAATTGGAAGTGATCATTACACCAGGAGTCGTTAGTCAAGGAAAATTTAACATAAAAAGGGGTGTGGTAAACAAACACGCACATTTAGGCCTCCCCGCATTTTTTACCAACAACATCATTGAAGGAAGAGGCATCATCCCTCTAACAATATTCAACAGGAAAGGGCAAGAGCAAGCGTTAAACTATCAATCGCTGAAGAAGCCTAGATTGGAGAACTTAGTATCAGATGAAAAAAGATACTCAGGCTTTCCGGTAGTAGACGAGTGATCACAATCTTACGCACAGTGGACCAGAAATATTAACATGTACATAACCGCGATGAAAGAATTTTTTAAATTTACCTTACTTGCAGAGTTGCTAGAACAGCACATGAAGAACTCCAACAAGATAATGAGCCCAGATGGTTTCTGCCCAGGTTTTGGATACGACCTGACCATCCGTAGTAACACTTTGTTGCACAGGGTGAATGAAGAAGAGAAAATCATGTCAGATATTTCAGTATTAAGAGAAGACGTGGCACAAAATTGCTTCACAGAAGCAAGAGCTAATGGTGAACTGGCTTAAGAGGACAATCCGTATTTGCCAGGAGGTGCAAAAGCAAATTGCGACCCAATTACCAGAAGGCCAAAGTTTGAGGGCCCAAAACAGATTGAAAGCCCAAATTACGAGGACAAAGCTACACATGGGGGGAGAAGATGTTTTGGTAATGGCCACAGGGGTAGGTGGAATTTTAACAGGGGTGGATGGAACACAAACAGTCAAAACAGTAGAGAAGGCTACAAGAGAAGGTACTGGAACTACCATAATTTAGAAACAAACTCACCTTACGTTAGGAATATGGCAAGAGAACCATATTTAATTGGTAATGGTGACCAAGAGAGAGGTAACGAACCTAGCAATAGCTACCAGAAGATAGGTTGGTAAGTAACAATTCATATTCTCTTAATATTACAACCAGAGGGCGGGTCTCTGAGATAGATTGTTAAAAAAAAAAAATAGGGAAGTAAAGAAAGAGATGACGAGTACAGACCTAAATCCAGCGAAGCGGTAGAGACAAGGGAAAGAGCAGATGACTTTTTTTTTTTTAAAAAAAAAAAAAAAAAAAAAAAAAAATTCACACTACAATGATGAAATAAACCTAGGATCTGAAAGTAACCATAGCAAGAATAGAAATGAGAAAAAGGGAAACCAAAGATACCCCAAAGAGGGAAGCGAAACCATAGGTAAGAGCGGTTTAGCAAGGGAAGATAAAATTGAAGAAGAAGAACTGTGGCCAACAACAGTAAAATGTGAGATGAACATTGTTGCTTGGGAAAAGGCATTGAAGGGTGCAGGGCTACTAGATGAGTTTAAGGATGTAATAGAGGGTTTCACTTACGGTTTTGAACAAGGTATCCCACAGCACCGGTGTAAGGGTTTGAGATGGTTTACACCCCCAAACCACGCTTTGGCATCCTTAGCGAAAGAAAAAATACAACAAAATTTTAAGAAGGAGATTGAAGCAAAGAGGATGTACGGACCTTTTAGACATGAAGAGGTGGGAGAAAGGTTCAAATTCTTCAGATCAAGTCCGTTAGGGGCAGTAGTGAACGGAGATGGAACGACAAGAGCCATAAATGACTTGTCTTATCCTCACAATGACTGTGACATACCTTCAGTAAATTCGTTGGTCAATCCAAAAGATTTCGTCATGACTTGGGACAATTTCAAGACCGTTGCCCACTTTTTCAAGTTGCTAGACCATGCAGTTACTTTGGCTTTGTTCGATTGGGAGAAAGCCTATTGTCAGATTCCAACAAGACCTGATCAATGGCCATACTTAATGGTTAAAGATATGAATGGAGATTTATACCTAGAAACTAGAATAAAGTTTGGGGGGGTAGCCGGATGCGGCTCATTCGGAAGGCCAGCGGACGCATGGAAAAAAGTGATGATGGCAGAATTTAAGGTGGAACACATCTTCAGATGGGTTGACGACAATTTTTTTGTAAAAAAGGTGGATTCCGACGTAAGCATGGATGATTTAGTAGCAAGATCCAGAGAGTTAGGAGTGAAAACAAACAAAGGGAAATTCTCACATTTTGCAGAAGAGCAAAAATTTATTGGCTTCCTATGGAACGGGAAAGAGAAGACGGCAGCCTTACCCGCAGATAAATTGAAGTTACGTATAGAACAGAGAAAAAGTGTTTCTGGAACCACAGAGGAAGTCGTCCTTCACGTAAGTAGAATCAATTGCAGGGAAGCAGAACCATGTGGCATTACTCCTACCACAGTTGAGATGCTACATCAGAAGTGTCTATCAATGGATCTGTAGTTGGAGAAACAAATCAGCTTTACAAAGTAAACCAGCAGAAGTAAGAGTAGACCTAGAGTGGTGGGTAGTGTCACTTACGGAATATGGAGGAACCAAACTGATCCCATCACCAAACCCGACCAATGTGGGTTGGGTAGGGGATGCCGTGACTGGTTTCGGAATAGGAGTAATAATTAGCAGATCATGGGCTCAATTTAAGATAAAAGGGTCAAATGGAAGACCAAAAATACCTAATATGATTGCTTGGCTTGAAACCGTAGCGGTGAGGCTCAGGTTAATAATGTTGCTAAGGATAGGCGCAGATAAAAGGAAAACCTTTATTGTATATATTGACAATACAACCACACAGGTATTAGTGGAGAAGAGGAAATCGAGAGATACAGCGGTTAATGCAGAGTTGAAGAAAATACAACAAATCTTACTTGAGGATAAACTAGACATCTTGCCAGTGAGGGTGAAATCAGCTGATAACCGTGCCAATGGGTTGTCGCGAGGAAACAGAGAGGATTGGGAAGTGTCAAAGAAGATAGTGTTTGAGATCCCAGATGCCCTAAAACCATTCATATTCGAAGTTGTTTGACAGTGTTTCCTTTCTCTGCGTAATAATATAACAAACGTGTCACAAAGCAATATTGATTTGAGACTGTAGGAGTTAGTGAGAAAGTGAGACTGACTGCCAAGTTTTATAACACTGCCAAACTTCCATTTATAGCCAAATGCCGTCCGAGATAGACCTGAACACCATTAAACATTTTTTAAGCTATGGCTCAGACACTACAATAGTATCAAAAGTAGGCAGGCATGTCCTAGATGGATGGAAACCAAGCACTTTAATGAGTTACAACGCGGTGTGGTACTCTAAAGTGGACTCAATACAAATTTTTATTATTTCACCATGAAGGAGCAGGAATTCTTCAGTTTTTATTTCAGAAATGGATTCTACACCTAAAATAACCCCTAGTCACTCACCAAAGGTACATCAATAACTCCACTAGTTTAAGAGCTACTCAAGGCAGAAGACTCAAATCAAGGACTTAGAATAAATTTCATAAAAATATAATAAATACAATAGTCAATACTATGGATTATATACATCAGTAATAAGTCTATAATACATATCTACTAACACATAAAATATTACATACAAAGATAGGAGGCTGTCTACATCACCTACTGTACATACTTACCTACCACATGACTTTACATACATATGAGGTCAGAGGCTTTCTCAACATGTGTGAGTGTGTGTGTATTCAACTACCACAGAATACACACACACTCGCACATGTTTAGAAAGCCTCTGACCTCATATTACAGTTCCCACTTGTTTCAAAAGGGATTAGCCCACATGTCTGGAAGGAGATGAGATAAGATACACTAGCACTGATGTCATGTCTGTGCACTGTATGATTTTCTGACACCCTGTTTGTTGTACCCTGTTTTTCACACCATTTGTCTATATAAGGAGCTCTCTCCTCAGTGTTTTCCCCCCATCTGTTCAGCAGAGAAAAATATCTAATCTTGTCATATCTGATTTATCAGAAAATTATCCCCATAATAATAATAAATAACACTTACACACATACCAAAGAAATAAATACTTAACATTCATCAAACCCTCAGTGTATAGCCATTGCTTACATTCTTTACCTTTCTTAAGGAGCCACAAAGGACTTGAACCACATCCTTGCTCCAACAGCTATCCTACTGTTACCTTCCATTTTCTTTTCAAAACCAATCTGAGTGCTGGAAACACCCTCTTAAACTTCCAATTCTTACCATCAACCAGGTGTAGCCTTGCTCCCTGTTCACTCTAAAACACTTCAGCCATCAGTTAATTTCTTGTCATTAAGAAAGGCAGAGTCCTTACTCATTCATCCCTTTCTAAATTCTGCCATAAGGGCTTAAACTCTCTAGCCTCTTTTGGAGTCTCACAGCGGCAGTCAGGAAATGCAAAAAATTCATGAAAGAGAAGGGGCAACAAATTTTAAGATTCCAATCATCCCAGAGGATATCTACCAGTTTGTGTTGTGGGGCGCAAGAAATAGTGAGGACAATGAAAGCCAGAAGATAACGGCACGGAAGACAGAAAGATATCTATTTGCTTTGAAGACTTGGCACGTATTCCACGATGTTCCATACCCCACGACAACAGATAGCAGAATAAAGCTGATGTTGAGAGCCTCAGCTAAACGAGACACAATAATTACCCCCAATCCAAAGAAGACCGCAGTGATGATCAATGACCTCTTATTCTTGGTTTCCACGCTATCAAGAGGAAAATCAGAAGAGCAGGAAGTGAGCGACCTAGCCATTGTGGCATTCTGGAGTATGGCGAGAGTAGCGGAACTTACTTACCAAGAAATAGAAAATATACCACCACCAAAATCAGGGATAAGGGTAGAAGACGTTACCACTTCCCAGGCCTCACTACAATAAAATTACACGAGGCCAAGACAGCCGATCCGGGAGAAACTCAACTACTGAAGCTGAGAGAAATGTGCACACCTCTATTTCCAGTGGAGGCAATTAAAAGGCGGTTGGCATGGTCCTCATTGGTTTCAGATACCGTATTTGCATACCACCAAGGGAAGTTTAGGCTGAACCTGACAAAGCGGCGTGTAAATGAAATTTTCGCTAAGGTATGGAGAAAGAAAGGGGACTTGAATCTCACGGGACATTCCTTTTGAGTCGGCTTTGAGGGTCGCCTTGGGAGTACCGATAGAGGAGTTAAAAAGCTTAGGAAGGTGGAAATCGGATTGCTACAAGTTATATGTAAGGGATTATACAGATTCACAGAAGGAATCCACCAGGGAAACCTTATTACGGCTGAGAAACTCACCCCACAGCATAGAGTAGTTTCCAACCCATAGTTTAGGTTGCTTTGTATCCGCCGGGATAGCGTAATGTAGATCATCTGCCTCAATTGGCAAAGACACGTTTCTAAACCGGCAGAAGTTTCCCCGGCCGGCAACCATGACAAGCGGACCGTGATCCCACACGAGTTATGGGTGTGCGCCGGGCTCAGGCTCCTGTGGAATCTGAGTTCCGGGCTCAGGCGCTCATTCGCAGTCACGCGCTGCGGGGCGGCCCATCCCAGTCAAAATCCGAGTGAGTTTGGACTAGGTAGTGTGCTCTAGAACCCCCTATCCTCACTTGGCCAACTTGAGCCCCCCTAAGGGCTGGGTTGGCCATTGTGACATAGGATGACCTAGCGACATTGCAACATAGGTTGCCTAATGACAGCTCCTCAGCTGACCCATTTTGAGCGTGTGGGTCATACCACTTTCTCCAGATGGACATATGAATGACTCGGCAATGACTTTACAAATTTAAGTTCTCTATTTGAAATTTCTGAATTTTTTTTTTTTTTAAGTGTAATTGGCCTAAGTCATTTCACACTATGAATATGTAGACAACATGTATTTATGTAGATAAACAAAATAAACATAACTTGGAGAAACACAACATTTATCCTTAATATAGAATGAAAAGAATCAACATAAAGCATCAAGAATCTCTTAAAGGAATAAAATGAACAAGAATTTGATTTGTAAAAGGAACATAAAAGGGAAAAAAAAAAGTAAGGAAATCAAAAAATCACAAAAGAGACCCGATGTTATTTGATCTTCACAAAATGTCCGGTGCTCTCAATTTACTTTGCAAGAGAAGGAGCTGCTTCCGCACAATTCAACAAACCACATAGTTTTTCCGGATAGAAATTTATCTTCTCCAAACGTAACTGCTGTCTAAGCTGTCTCCTGTAAATGTTATTACCAGGAAAATCCATGAAGTGAGCTACCGTTTCCCTGGCCCTAAAATCTGGACAGGAGGGGTCGTATACTTCTTGAATTTTCAAAAGGAAATAGTTTAGTGCCACATGTTCCAAACTTAGCTGATTGATAAGTGCTGAGAAAGAAATGTGGTGCGATTGTGGAATGTTCCTCTTCTTCAAACGTAATTTTCCATCTAAATCTTGAATCTTCTTCAGAACATTTGTATGGCTTTTGATACCAAGAGGTAGTTGGATAACTTCAGCTGCCAACCTATCAGCTAATTCATTCCCTGCAATACCTTTATGCCCAGGGACCCAGACCAAATTAAGTGTAACATCAGTGGATAAACAATTTAGCTTTTGAAGAATCATGTCAAAAAGATACTGCCCCGCTGAGAATGATCCAAATTTCATTGTTCTTGAAATGATGCCCTTGTTATCAATCAAATATGAAAGCCTGGTGAAAAGACTCCAAATTTTCTAAAGGTATGTCTAATGCTAGGATAATGTAAAAATATCACAACTAAAGGATTTATTTCAGTTCAAATAATTTAAAACAAACAAATAATAATAAAAATTTTTTTATGAAAAACAAAATAATTAAAAATAGAAATGTTTTTTTACCTAAAGGCAAAACTAAAGTTGCCAATAAAATTAAAATGATAATAATATATATTTTTTTAATGAATAAAGATTAATAATGATTTTAATAACTAAAATATTTATTTCAATAAATTAAAATATTTTAGTCTTGATTGTTTTAATAAGATGATTTTTGTAAACTATTTTAATAAGATAATTTTCTCTTTTTATAATGATAAGATAAATTGATTTTAATTTTTAAGAATGTTTTCTTTTTATATTTTATATACTTTTATGTTCTTTTATTTCAATTTTTATTTTTAATCAATTATTTTAATATTGTTTTCTTTCTTAATTTTTTTTTTTTTTTCGTCTTGTTGACCGTTTTACTGTTTTCTTTTAATGTCAAAAAAAAAAACAAGATAGTTAGATTCATTGAAAAATAAAATAACCAAAGAATTATGACGTCATGATTGCTGTTGACCAAAATGGTCAATGACGTCATAAAAATAAAAATTATGTGGGAATAAAATTTAAGACAAATTAAAAATAAAATAATTTTTAAATAATTTGCTGTGGTATTATGACGTCACAAAGCAAATTATTTAAACAAAGCACTTACGCTTAAAAACCAAATTAATTATTTTAAAGATAAAATAAATTTATTTATTTATTTTAATTAATTTGTTATTTTCTTTTAGATCATAAAATATTAAATTAAAAATATTATTCATAAAATTCATTTTAATAAAATAACTTGTTTTTTATTTTCAATAAAATAAATCTTCTGATTTTAATTCAGCAAGATTTTTAAGATAAAATTTTGACTCACTTTCTTGAGTGATGTCAATAAAATTTCTTTTCCCATTTTGACAGATAAGACCATATGCCTCACTTTTGTGATTTGAAACAGTCACCTTGTTTCCTAAATTGATTGTCTTGGCAAGTTCCCTAGCAGGGCAAATAGCAGTGGTTGTTCCGCCTCTGCTTTCTTCAAAAGATCCATCATTTTAGCAGAAGAATGTGGATCAATTATCATTGTATTTTTTGATCAATAAATTGACTTGACCTATTGCTTGATCCTTGCTTGAATCCAGGTTCTGATAAATTAATTTCATGGTAGCTTCAGAGATTGATAATGTATGGTATGCTTGACTATTTCGGGGTTGCTGTCAATATGTTTCTTCAGCCAGGCCCTACAGATTGGAATATTCCTTTTTTGCAAAAGATGCTTTGGTATCCTGTAACATATCCTCAATTTCAGCACATCTTATTGTGTTACAACCCTCCAAAGAGTATTTCCTGGAATAGAAGCTAAAAGAAAACTTAGTGTTAAGTTTGGTAAAAGATAGCATTCCTATCCTTTCACTGTTCCAATGAATGGGGGACTTCTTCAAAGAGCCTAAAGCATAAATCTCTGTGTCATATTCGGCCTTCTCCATTTTTTTATTGATTTTTGAAAAATTTCCTTCTGTCTCCCACATGGCTGCTCTGTACAAGATGTGTGGGATTGAAACCATTTTGATCAATCTAGTTTTATCTTTTTATGCTAAAACCCAACAAGTGTTACCTAAAGCTATTAGCTAATTCAAGGTTTTTGTAGTTTTTTGGGTGATTGCTGAGAAATTCCTGTTGAAAGGTAGCTTTGAATCCACCCAAACCCCTAGCCATTTGACCTCTGAACTAGAGATAATTCATATTTTACCTAAAGTTACTTGGAATAGAGAGATGTTTTTACAAGTCAATCACAAAACCTGAGCTTTTTTTCAATCAAAAAATATCCCCAAATTCGACTCCTGAATCTAGGGATTTTTTCCCTTCCACTTCTATTGCTGCTTTAACTTTGTCCACCGTCATTCTAGCCACTAGGTGAGCCATGTCATCTCCATAGCCGAAAAATATTTTTTCTTCATCCCACAATGCAAAATATGTAAATAAGCTGGAGTTATAAATGATATATATAATTACCAAAATTGGAGACCCCTGCGGGAGTCCTATTCCCATTTCAAAAGTGTCAGAGGTAAAATCTTCCATCCTGATTCAGGTAGACCTGTTAGCAAGAAAATCTACTCAAATTAGCCAGACGTATGTTGGGCAGCCTTGCCTACAGAGAACATCAATCAGCCTGGCTGGGTGAACAGAGGGATAAGCAGACTGGACACCAAAAAAAATCCTTCAACTACCTTTCCTTCACCCCAATTCCATTTCATCCAGCTACTAAACCTTTGCATAGTTTTCTCTGCTCCTGATACTTTACCTCTGCCAAAGTGTCATGGAGATAAAATTGTATTAGATTCCACCCATTCCGTAACACATTGGGAGAAGATAAGTTCCAGTAATTTAATAATAGAACTAAGAAAATCTATTGGTCAATAAGCGGAAGGGTCAGCATAACTGGTTTAGTTTCCTTATGGATAATGGCTTGTACAGCACATTTTCAAGTTTTGGGGTAAGTACCGGTGCATATGATTTTATTAAAAAAAAAATTTAAGACCTGTACCAAGGCTGGGGACATTAATTTCAGATATATGTTATGTAAGCAGTCAATTCCGGGAGCTTTTTTTGGTTTTCTTTTTGACTATGGGTGAACATGATTCCTCCTCAATGGTTGTGGGAAAGCTAACAAAGCTTAAATTATAGGTATCTTCAATATCACTTAAATCAATGGGTGCTGAAACTAACAAGGTACCAACAAAAGTACGCTTAGCTTGTTCCTCTTTTTTTACCACAATTTCCCCCCCCCCCCCCTGGATTTGATTCCCTTGAAGGCACAAAAAGTAGAAATATCTGTTCACTCATTGAGTAGTTTTATTCAAGGCCACTTTTTCAGAAAGGCCACCATTTCCCTAAAATTTGTGCTCCATTCTTTATAAAAATGAAGAGATTCATCAGAAGGATTAATAATCATCCATTTTCTTGCCTTATTTCTGAGCTTGATAATGGGGTTCAATAAATTACTGTCCCACCACCTTTTGGTCCTGGAAGGATGGTCCGTAAAGGGTCTACTAAGAGATTGCTGATGCCTAATCAGAAAACTAATCAGAGTGTCAGATTTATCATTGATATTACCATCATTTTTTTTTTCGATATATGGATGAAGGAACTTAGCCCTTTGGTCAAATCCTGATTCAAACCTTCCCCATCATTTTCTCCCAACAAGGATGTGCCTTCCTTATTTATTTCACATGACCCAGGGTTTTCAAGGAAAGGTGGAGGGCTTGATGATTGGAACCATAGTTGGAGTGCTTGATGATTGGAACCATAGTGGACATCCAAAACCTGAATATCTTTTAATAATTTGGAACCTACAAAACTGGACCAGATAATATCAATCACCAAGCTTCTACCTCTATGAGAATAAAAATTTGGGACTTGAATAGGCAAAGCAAGCCAAAATGCTGCTCTACCAATAAAGCGCATCAAGTCAATAGCAGCTTTATCTTTGATTCTACATTTAGGGCTACTCCAATGTTTTTGATAAAGATTAGAATCCATAATCACAAATCTGGGTACCCTTCTATTGTTATGTTTGGTTATCCAATTATCTAATATTCTAATTCCAGGGAACAAAGAAGGAGGATTGTAAAGGTTTATGAACCTGAGATTACACTTGGCAGACAAACAGAGTTCCAAAGCAACTAGAAGCTGTCCTCCACCTCAGAGGAGGGATATTTCCTCCAAGCTAAAAGAATGTGGTATACAAATTTTTACCTTGTGTTGGTCAATCCATTTTGTGGGATTATGTTTGTAACCTACAAAGGTGTTCCAATTGCTATGGCCAAGAGGGAGAAAATTAATTGAGTTAATCCACAGTCCTTTCAAGATTAAGATATGAAAATCATGAAAATTGTTCAAAATACCATGTGTAATTTCTTTTGACACATGGAAGTTCAACTTTTTAAAATTCAAATCATTCAAGCTATTTGGAGTGGGGGAAAGGAAATCATTCATTTCATTTTGAGAGTTACTCAAATAAACATAGTCAGTTATATTATTTACAGGAATTTTGGCTTGAGGCTTAAAAAATATTTTTATAAAGAAAGAAAGCTTCTTTTCAGAAGCCATACTTTTTTAACTGGAAAGCACGTTTGGAAATGTGAGTGAGAAAATCTGCAGCCTTCATTGACCCAACATCCTTGTTTTCCCTACACACAACACAATCCTTGATTGCTTCCATCTCCTTATTGAATTCACAAGTTAAATGATATTCATTGCATTTAGCACACTTGGATTTTTTGCAAAAACATTTGCCAAAGTGTCCAATATTCAGGCAGTTGGAACATTGAGGAGGAAGCAGTTTAAATTTGTATTTTTGATGAAAGTCGTAATTTAAAAAGAGACCACTTTTTTGAATACCTTTGGCTAATTCAGCAAAAGGTGAAAGATTTTGAAAAACTGAAGTAATTTCATTTCAAATATCAGTATAATCAAAATATAATAAACATAACAAAAACTATTTAATAAAAATAAAATAAAAAATTATATTTAAATACCTGAAGGCAGATAAAGAATCTGCTAGTTTTGTTCTTAAATGAGTTAAGATTAAAAATTATAATTAATAATTTTTTAAGTAATTTTTATTTTTATTTTTAATTTTAATAAACTTTTTATTCTTTTTATTCTAAAAAGATTTTTATCTAAAAATAAAGAATTACAATAAGATTAGATTTTTAATTCTATATTTTATTTTATATTTAACTAAATTAATTACATCGATTACTTACAGCTTAGTTTGAAGTAATACGATTAATTAATTTTAGCTTAAATTGTTTATTATTTTTATTTCTATTTTAAATACAAATGATTAGAATTAATAATCATTATATTTAATAATAGAATTTTAAGTAAAAACTTACGAGTTGAATGATGTTGTATCATCTAATTGATCATCAGATACTTGTTGACTATCTGATGATTGACCGTTAATGGCTAAATTCTGTTGACCACTCGAGTGGTTTTTTAAATGAAATTGTGACAGTTCATCTGTCACACAACAAAACAATTTAATAATAATAATTAATAAAATTAATTATTCATTACAAATTTGATGAGTATATTATACTCACTTAAGTTTTTTCTCTTTAAAGAGATTGAGCCAGGAATGGTATTCCAACAAAAGGAAAGGATATAACAAGGGAACCAGCCGCTTTCGGTGACTGAAGGTTAGCCATCAAACATTGTATGTGGCAGGTGGATTAAGACTGTTTCATAAAACATGTTTTCAATTCCTAGACAAGTATAGTTGGCTTGTTTTGTTGGATCAAACAACTTGGGGACACCGTGAGCCATGATGGACCATGTTTACGGGGTGGATTCAAGATCTGGATGGACTTCTTTTGACCAGACATTCTTGTTGTCGATGAGCCACTTGTGGTGCGCTTGGTTTTTTGAGTAAAAACAAACATCTCCTGATTTTACTATTTGAGCAGCCCTGATAGTAATCTTTTCTCCATTTACATTCACATCATTGTTATTGAGTTCTGTTGAGGTGGTGATACCTCCGAGATAAGTTGATGATGAAAAATAATCAGGGATCAGGGATATAATTTCATAGAGAAGACGGAAAATACAACTAGGCTAGAATAGGCCTCTATTTATAGATAATTTGGTTTTTCTTGTGATACAAGATGAATTAGATCTGCTTGGGTTACAAGCTGAATTAAGAAATTGAATGAACAATAAAAATTGTTGATAGGAAAGACAAAAGGGGCAAAACTCCCGTTAGGGATCAATATTGATTGCAACGGACAAAAGAACTATCTACAACATGTGACATGACAATGAAATACACGTGAAATCCTCCTCTTAGCTGGCAAAGGTTTGCCTAACCCCCAACACCCTCCTTCAAACTTTGCCCATGATACGAAAATAATTTTTTAAGTGAGATTGAATGAAGATTAGGCTTTAGTCTTTTTGTAAATATATCCGCTAATTGATTATCATTTTTTAAGTGAGATTGAATGAAGATTAGGCTTTAGTCTTTTTGTAAATATATCCGCTAATTGATTATCATTTTTTTACTCAAGACAACTTGAATTTTTTTTCACGAATCACATCATTAAAAAAAAAGAAATTCCTCATAATTTGATGCATTTTTCCTCTTGATCCATTTTCATTTGCTACCAACACCACTGCTTTATTATCACATAGTATTCTTTTTCCAGACCCTTCTAATATTGATTCTAGTATTCCCACCATTGATAAATGAAATTCAACTGCTTCACCTAAAGCTAAATACTCAGCAGTACATGTTGATTTTGCCACAGTTTTTTGTCTTCTTGATGACCATGATATTGGGCAGTTGTGATATTTTGATATTTAACCAGAAGTTGATCATTAAAACTCTCCCCCCCAGCCAGCATCTACCCAAAGTTCTATGCCCGTAGAGTTAGGTTCGAAAGGTAATTTGAAATTTCTTGTAGTTTTAAGATATTGAACTAAGTGTTGAAGAGCTATCCAATGTTTTCTTCCCGGTGATTTACTATAACGTGATAAATAATTTACAGAGTAAGATATATCTGGTCTAGTTCCGATTGCTATGTAGTTTAAACAACCAATGATTGATTGATATTCAGTTGTGTTTATTGCTTCAGTTGATGTCTTGAGTTCAATTTCTGGCAAAGGAGTGTATACGTGGATGAGAGGTTTACCAATTATATATTCCTTTTTCTTTATAGTTTGATTTGTTAGTTGTGGTTGACTTAATAACAACCTATTATTGTCCTATTCAATATTTATTCCAACTATTTTTTCTACTTTGTTTTCCCATTTCAATGTAACTTTTTTTCCATTAATTTTTTAATTTCTTCTAAAGCTTGATCATCATTCCCAATTATTAAACCATCATCTACATGTAACCAAATAGCTATGACTTTATCTTCTTTCTTGTAATAATATACTGTTTTTTCGATCATATCTCCTCTAAAACCAAGTGATTCAAGTTGATTCTTGAAAAATTTCCACCAGCAGTGAGCTGCTTGAAGAGTTCCATACAAAGCTTTTTTCAATTTAAGTGCTTTTCCTTTTGGTTCTGGAAGAATATCAGTTGGTGGTTCTATGTATAGTTCTTCTTCGATAGGACTATGTAAATATGCTGCAGAAATATCAAAAGAGTGAATACTCCATTTCTTCAATGTTGCTATTGCCAAAAGGAGTCTGAGTGCGGATAAAGGAGCCATCAGAGCGAAACTATTGAAACAGTTTATACCAAGTATTTGTCTGAATCCGCACACTAAATATCGTGCTTTAAGTTTGTCAATTGAATTATCAGCTTTTAGTTTAACAACAAAGACCCACTTCGCTGATATGGTTGGTTTGTTTTTTGTTTTTTGGTTTTTCAACGATTTCCCACACATCCATAGTATCCATTTGTTTTAACTCTGATTCACACGCTGTTTTCCAGTCTTGCAATAATGGTCCTTCAAGTGCTTGTTTAATATTAGATGGTGCTTCTATATTGGGTTTAATGTTTTCTTCACAAAACTTGTCTTGTTCATCACAAATTTCTGTAGTCGGAACTTCACCTAATTTGTATTCTATTTGTTTTACGCTTTCATTTTGTTTTTCTTTTGGCGCTATTATTGGGTGAGGTTGTGAATTGGGAAATGTTGCTGCATCAGAATAAACTAGTTTCTTCAATGTATTATCCCAAAACATCCATCCGCGACCGTCATCTTGAACTCCAACAAAAATAGCTTTTTTTGCTCTTCTATCAAGTTTTCTTCTTCTATCTTTAGGGGTATGAACAAGCGCTGGTGACCCAAAAGGATGGATTGAAATTTTCAATGGTTTTCTGTTGAATATTGATTCAATTGGTGTTGTCTCAAAATTTCTAGTGTTAGGGATTCTATTATGTATATAACATGGATGTCGATATGCTAGGGACCGAAATTCTTCAGGTAGTTTATATGCTAATAACATTGTTCTTGACATATCACCGAGTGTCTTATTTACTCGTTCTGCCTCTCCATTCTGTTCAGGTGTGTATGGGGATGAGAATAGGATTTTCGTTCCAAAATCAGATAAGGATTTTTCCAAATTCTTTGAACGACATTCTTGTGCATTATCACAACAAAGAAACTTAGGGTACTTATTTAAATGTGTGTGAAACATTTTTATTGTCTTAACAATAAAGTCAGATACTTCTGATCGGTTTTTCATTGCATATACACAGATATAGGTGGAAGCATGATCACGGATCGTTAAAAGAAATTTATTATCGAAAAAATCATTTGTCACTGGTCCAAGTACATCAGTCACTAGGAGGTCGAGTGCTTCGTCTTTCGGAATTGAATCAGGTGTGATTTCCCTTCTTCTTTCGCTTTTGGCTATCTTGCATGATTCACAAAAAAAACTGTCCCAGTTTTTTGTATTGGTATCTGGTTGATATATTGACAAGAATTTTTTTACTACTTTTTCAGATGCATGAACAAGAGAAGCGTGCCAGAAATACGCATCGTTAACAAAATTTGAGGAAGTAATAGAAACGGATTTTATAGTGGGGAAATTTTTTTCAATGGAGTCAAGATACCAGGATCTTTTAGGATAGTGAGCAGTTAACTTAAATTCATTTGATGTTAGAACAATGTTGTTTCCAGAAAATGATGGTGAGTAGCCTTGTTCAATTAGTTGACCGAGCGATAAAAGGGTTCCCAATACGGTCAGACAATAGAGGAAATCATGGAGAAGGTGGTCCCCAGGGTTCCCATAATTGGTTCGGAGGCTGCCTTTCCCCAAGGCGATCATATGGGAATTTGAGTCAGCAAGATTCAGTTTGATGTTGCTATCAAAATTTTTATAATTAGTAAAGGCAGGAAAGAAACTGCTCACACTGGAGGTCGCCCCTGAGTTGATCACGGGAGCACTTCTTTGTAGTGAGTCCCACGACACCACAGAACGTACAGAAACTTGCTTGGGGCAACCATCGTCATCAGAGCAATTCGCAATGGGTCCGGGCACTTCAGGTGGCTGAACTGATCAGATATTTTGCCTCCCCGGACCCTCGTGACGAATTGGCCCTGGGGGAGGGAGCATTAAATGCTGTCGTAACAAAGGACATGACTGACGCCAATGATCTGCGTTCCTGCAGTATCTGCATTCCCCACCGCGCCGTCGTATGACTTCCAGCGGGATAGTAAAGTTTCCAAGTTCAATATTTCGTTGGGCGGCTGCCCTATTGTTATCATCAGGAGATCTTTGTTGTGCGCGAGTTAAGAATTGGTCACTTTGACGACTGTTGTTGCCATTTTGATTTATGCTTTGGTTTCTGAATCGATTAGTGAGAGCATTAATTGATATGGGATTTTCCATAGAGTTACCTCGAGCGACTTCACTAAAAAAAGATGATATAATTGACTGGACATCCAAGGGAGTTGGGTTTTCAATTTTATCAATTTGAGGTCCAATATTTTGAAGCATTTGAACACGAGATGTTCCGTAAGTTACTGGCGTTAAACATTGCATAATACTGGATATCGCATCGTGAGGTACTGAACATCTCAGTCGTTCAAGTTCAAGAAAAACGTTTGATATACGGGTAAGGTGTGTAGAAACAGAGGTATCTGGGTCAATGGTTGTTAATTTAAACAGGATTTTGTCCCATAATTCAATTTTTCTAACGCGGTTGGATAGTTGAAAATTCTTTTTTAACGTTTCAAAAGCTTCAGCTGTGGTTCTTCTTGACGATATCAAGGGTTTTAATTCACGATCAATGGTTAGAATGAAAAAAACTTTAAGAGGCATAGATTCAGATGAGGTAAGATTTGATAAGTTCGTAATTTTAGATGTAAAATAGGAGACTCCAAAAACTAATTGGCCAATAGTGTCTATGCCGTCAATCCACTCATTAATATTGGATCCATCTTTTTTTAGTTTTGTGACGGTTTTGGTGTAGTCGCCAGGATTTTGAAGGAATTTTGTTCTAGCAGAGTGTTCGGTCATAGTATCTGGAGTTGGTTTTGTAGGGATAGTGGGTGGTTTGATCGGGGGTTCAGTTAAGTCAGGATTCTCAATTTTTTTATCGGATTTGCTTGAGATTAAGGAAGGTTTAAGAAAAGGGGAAGGTGGATTACTTGGGTTGTATTGGGGTTCAGATGCAGGGTCAAAAAAGAAAAGAGTTTTATAGTTTAGATAGTTAAATTCCTCTTTTGTGAGTTTAGGGAGGGGAGTGATTAGAGCCGGTACAAAATTTGTCGAAGTAAGATTTTTATGATATACTGTGGGGCCGAGTTTGGATGATTTTTCAGATTCTTCCGATTCTTCGGATTTTTTCAGATTCAGAACTAGGTAATAGAATCGACAATGAAGATTGACAAGGGTGTTCAATTTTTTCTATTTCTTCTTTTATTTCTTTATTATTATTTTCTTTTTTCTTTTAATTTATTTTCTCTTTCTATTCTTTTTGTTTCTCGGTAATTTTTCTGATAATCTTTCTTTTTTTGTACTTGTTCTTTTAATTTATTTTCTTTTTCTAATATTTCTTTGTAATCTTCGGGATTTTCTTCTCGTTTTTTACTGTCTTGAGTTCCTACCATATAGGTAAACGGTTAGTTGAGTCGTTGAGCGATAGGCTTTTAACCTGTTGATAGGAAAGAAAAAAGGGGCAAAACTCCCGTTAGGGATCAATATTGATTGCAACGGACAAAAGAACTATCTACAACATGTGAAATGACAATGAAATACACGTGAAATCCTCCTCTTAGCTGGCAAAGGTTTGCCTAACCCCCAACAAAAATGAGAAAAAGGAAATTTATTTATTTGTGTCTGACTGAACAAAGAAATCTATAATGAGTAAATAAATATATATGTATCAGAAAGGAAATAAAAATGTATTACTACTCTGGTTGAAACAATGCATTATTCCAACAAGTGACTTGTTGGCTTGCTGGACCAAGAATCCTTTGGGGATCTTGGGGTTTCAGGTTTGAGTGAATAACAGCTTTGGGTCCTTGAAAAAGAGAATCAACTTCTTTTTTTGACTTGATAATCTTGGTTTTTCATCCTTTGAAGTGTTTCATTTGCTTTTTGGGCCGGTTCTTGTTTGCTTTGAATGAGCTGACAGATGACCAAAAAAAGATTCACGTGGATGATGATTTCCCCATTCAGCCGGTTGTTTTTCCAAAATCTGGTGCTTTCATCCTCTTTAATTCTCCCAAGTATTTTATATTTCTATTTATTCTTAATTATTTTTGAAAGGGAGTTGTTTTTAGCACCACCCAAAACCTGTTGTGCACTGCTTATTGACATCAGGAGGCTGTCAAGCGCTTATTGAATTTTTTAAAAAAAAATTACATATACTTCTAGTTGTACTAGAGTAGCCAAAAAATTTTCCCAGGATCCTGAGACCTCCTTCTTCATCTTCTGATGATTTTAGCTCCAAAAAGGAAATTTAAGTACTCCATAGTAAGGGAGTACACAAAATCAAAAATTTTTTTAAAAAAAATAGTTAATGCAGGAATTATGGCCTAAAACTTTTATCACATGTATTTCAACCTCATGGAATATGGGATAAAAACATTTTCTATGGGGAAGCAAAAAAAAGTACGTTTTATGTTTACTTTGGCAAAAACTGGTGCATGCACCAAAATGTTGCAAAAGTAAACGTAAAACATACTTTTTTTGCTTCCCCGTGGATAACTTTTTTATCCCATATTCCAATAAGGCTGAAATACATGTGATGAAATTTTTATGCCATAATTCCCATATTAACTTTTTTTTTTGATTTTGTGTACTCCCTAAGTATGGAGTAATTAAATTTCTTTTTTGGAGCTAAAAACATCAGAAGATGAAGAAGGGGGTCTCAGGATGCTGGTAAAAGAGTTTGATTACTCTAGGAAACCTAGAAGTATTCTTAAAAACTATTTAAAAAAATTCAAAAAGCGCTTGACAGCCTCCTGATGTCAAAAGGCGGTGTACGCCAGGTTTTGGGTGGCGCTAAAAACAACCCCCTAAATAAATACTCTTTAATCAATATTATAACATGTTAGTTTTATGATATTTTTTATTTATCTAATATAGTTCATGTTAGTTAGCTATATTAGTGTTCTTTTATATCTATAGTAATTCATGTTAGTTAGTTGCTATAGTGGTCTTCTTATTTATCTTATGTGATTCACGTTAGCTAGCCCCTCAAGATTCTGTATGCTGATTCCAAGTTAGTGTCTCAGATGAATGTTTTTAGTCATGATAAACCTGTTAGTTTTTATCAGATAGACATGTCACAGTTTTGTGACATGTAGTTCTTGCTTGCTTAATTCTCAATTCTCTGAAGTAATAAAACCATTGAGCTTGAGCCTTTTTATCAACAACCAACTGGTCTTAAGTCCCTCTGCTCCTCATTCAAAACCCTTCTTCTCACTCTTAAAAATTCAATTCTCTTGGTGTAAATTTTATAAAAACAACACAGCCCATGTTTAGACAGATTGTTGGAAATTTTATCGAGTATCTTAAGAGTTCCCAAGGCAGGAGCACACATATTGGGAGCGGCAGGAGGCGGCTTTTCAGGTGTGATGCAGGAATCCAAGTCCATGGACACGCTCATGTTGGTCTTTCTTAATGGATTGAATGGATTTGGGGGGAGCAGATGGAAAATAGGTGAGATGAAAGTTGAGTATCCGATTTACTTATGATGTTTCTGCACTTATAAATTTTCTAAAATATGTAAGAATTGAATGCCTCATCAAAATTTTGTTTTGCCTCATTGCAATACTTTCATTGCAATACTTTCATTTCACATCATTCATTAGAGTAATATAAAAATTATAATAACTCCTTTTAAATCAATTTTTTGTCCTTGTTATCTACGGCCTGTCCATGAGATATTCTGAAATTATTTTTCTTCAATGTTGTATCATCACCCTGGTCATCAAATTACAATAATATTTTAATGGTAAGAGCATATGAGTTATATATTTTTTAAATGGCTTTTTCTAATCTTCAAGTTCAACCATCTGTCAAAAAACAGTAATAAAAAGATAGAAATTTTGAATATATGTTCCAATATTAATCTAATTTCAACTTCTTTACAAGATACCACCCAGAATTGCAATTAATTCCTTTCAATAAACAGATTTCCAATGTTTTATTCCCTATATTTCAATCACAATAGTCTTTTTTTATATGGATTTTCTGGTTTTGTATCATGCATCCTTTTCAAGAAGCCCCAAAGAACTCAGGAAATTTTTATAACTTAACAAAAATTGGGTAGTCAAATTTGAGCCTTGTTTTCAGACTGAAAATACAAAGATAAATGGGGTAGGCTTCCCCTGTTTATACTTATCTTTTCCCCTATCTTTAATCTGTACAAACTTTTCTTTTAAAGTTAGAGTAAGAGTTTCTGGATCATAAGAGTATAGAAGAAACCAAGAAGGCTTTGCTAAGTTGTAAACAGGGAAAAATTTCAATTGATACATTTAAAATTCTGTTTAGCGACTTAGTGTATACTATTGATTAACCAAGGAAAGCTTGTAAAATTTAAAAATTGGCTTTAAATTTGGATATATTTGAAAATAACCATTGTCAAGGAATCCTGGAGATTTTCAACTTACTTTGCAACAAAAGAAGGATTAAGGAATTTATGCAGCAAATTTTTTAACTGAACTTTATCATATCCAAAATTCACATTCTTGATGTGTTTAACATAAAATTCACCTGCCTTCCACTCAGAATTACTCTTCTGTTTCTGCCTTGAAGCTAGATGCAATCACATTGATTGGGTACCATTTTCCACTTTTTTGTTTTTTATGTGTTAAGAGAATACCTTTCCAATGATGCCATTAGGCAAATGATAGTATTCACTCTTCTACTTGCTCCTTTTCAGATTTTGAAGTTCCAATGAAGGAAAAAATTTCTCTTTTCACTTGGTTGAATTCCAATTCCACTCCTGTGGTTCAGGTGTAATTTTCTTCTGTCAATACCAATGCTATGTCATCAAAAAGGGAAACTTTCCATGAAGATTAGGGGGTTTCAAAGATCCAAAAACCCAAAATGAAAAACACAGCCATTTTTTTGGATCAAACACAAAATCAAACTTTTCCAAAAAATCATGACCCAACTAAGGCATTTTTCAAAGTACTGTTTTTCACAAAAGCATTGATTTTTCAAGCAAAATATAGATTTCAAAATAACTCAGTTTTTTTGAAAATAATCAACATCCATCACACAAAACCTATGTCTCTTTGATCACAAAATTGATTAAAAATCTACTCTTTGTCCAATAATAAATAAATAAAAACCCAAAATTGCACTATAAGAAATATTCATGATTGATGCAAGAAGGTTTAAACCAACAACTATCCTAACAAAATCTAGCCATCATTCAACCCAAGTGAAACCAAACTTACCTTCCATCAAGTATTCACCTCCACATTCTTCTAATTTGACCTTAACTTGTTGAAATTATGAGTTCAAGTTATGACTGTCACCAATTTACAATTGTATTTAAATATAAAATTAAACATTAATTGTAATTTTAGTTAGTTTAAATCCGGTTGGTTTGAATTCAGTTATTATAATGTCAGTTACATTAATCTATACTTAAGGAAGAAACAGTTTCTCTATGTTGTTGTTTTGTTTCTAATTGAAGCCATGTAGGTTAGTGTCAACTGGCTACTATGTTAGAGCCAACTAACAAATAGCAGAAATAAAATTTATAATGTTTTTATAACTAAAAATATTAACAAAAACAACATAATAGTGAAAACATTATTTAGCAATAGGAATAGTACAAATATTATTGTATATTTGAATTCCTTAGTAAAAAATAACCCCAGTCACTCAGCAGAAGTATGAGCAAAAAATACCTCCTTCTATTTTATTTTATTAATAAAAGGGAAAATAAGGAGGAAACCCCTAGTGCAAACCCTCCAGATGAGACATCACCTATGCTCATTTATATGTATTAAAACATATTAATACATAAAAATGAGGTGTTATGTATAGTTTAGGAGTTAAACACATCTTGGCAATACTGACAAATGACACGGGAGATTACCTAATCACCCCCCTAGAAAAATGACACTGAGTTCAGTTGGCTTATGTCACCCAACTGACAGGTCCCGCAGGCCCTGATGGGCCAAAACTGCTTTGTTTGAAATAACAGACAAGACAAAGCAATAATACTCCCACAGATCTTTGAAAAATAGAAGTGTCATTGAATTACTCACACTGAGGAAGCTTCTTTTTTTCCTGGATAAATAAGATAGTTTTTTGTCTTGAGGAAAAATAGAAATTATGATGAGAAAAGAAAATCAATATGAAAAGTATTTTTTCAAATATCAATTGAATGGGAGAAATGACACATTTAGTTCAAAAAATCATACCTCCGTCACTTCAATTGATAAAAATAAACAAAAATCACACAGATCATCCTTGGAAGACATATTTATGAGGATAAATCCCTTGAGTGCAGATCATGTACCATCTTCTTTTCACATTGCCCACAGAATTGATCAATTACCTGCATAATGCCACCTACATTCTGTGGGACACTTACATACTATTAGAGCGCCCCAAGAGGACTTGAAATAATAGAAATAGAGCTCCCACTTTGTCTTATTCATCCCCCATCATCACTTTTATCCAGATATACATATTTACATACATACATCTAGTAGTATTTTTCACTTTTTAGCCATTAAAGTCAAGATCCATCACTTTTTAGCCCATTAAAGTCAAGATCCACCTCAACTGCGCCCAAAGGATCCCCTTCAGAACTCCTCCAGCGCTCTTCCCCCTCAACCAAGCCGTCATGATCCCCTTCAGAACTCCTATTTGATGTCCCCATCATACAGGTAAGTCTCTGGGCCCTCAGCTTTAGCCCAGACCCATTTATCTTATACCACTTTATGGTAAATTTGGGTTAACCACCCCTGAATCATTCAGGCCCCAACACTAGGGTTTAAACTACCCCAGGAGTGTGCTCCTGGCCCCTATTATAATCAGAGGGTTAAACAACCCCAGATTAGCTGGCCCCTCTGTTTAAAATTTATATTAAAATATAATTTAAAACCAAACCAACTCCAAAAATAGTTTTAAAACTATTTTTACACTTCTTGCAGTGTGTGTAGCTAAAGGGTATTCAGTCCCTGGCATCACAATGTCTGAGAGTTAGTGAGGTAGCTCTTCAAGTTTGTTTTCTATCTTCTAGTTGAATATTGAGTTGTCTAATGTTACAATGATGCATATGTTTGCATATTTATTTTTTCAACCAAAAGTGTGATGGTCTTTGGGACACTATAAGTTTAGTGATCAAAGCAAAGTAATAAAATCATTGGTTCAATATATTAATTTCACTTTGGTCCCATCCAAGAGAAATAGTCCAATCAGTTACTCTTTGTTGAACTTAGAATAATTCAGCACTTTGTGAAACTGGAGTGTGAATACTCCATTTTCAGTTTTCCTTTCAGACTTAGTTTCTAAAATTAAATTCATGCTAAAATTTAGAAATTATTATTTTCCTTTAAAATCAATTTCATTAATTTTCAAAAACTCTCTAAAGCGCATCAA